>QRFJ01000787.1:317755-382208 GCA_006176705.1 Cocos nucifera | reverse complement strand
TAATTTTTCATCATGCTTTGATCAAAGTCTTCCTGAATCATCATTTGTTTGAAGCAGGTAGGATGCTATTTCCTCTTACCAGGAGAGATCGATTCCATGTTAACCTACTCACAACCTTCATATATATAATCTACCATATCCAGATCATCCCATACATAACTGAGTCATGAATGAGTATGAACCAAAATATGGATTTATATATATAAGATTCTATGGTAGTTTCAGGTCAAAGGATTACATGCACAAATTCCACTATGAGAACCATCTATTGACATGTAGATAAGACTCCATTAGATATTCTCAATTTGGATCAATTCAGTGAACTCATTCTCTAATGAGCACCCACATTCTTGTATTAGTGTCATACACAAGTTATTGTGAGATCAATCACCCTCTCAATCGAGCATACAAAGAATGTGCTAGTCTTACCGAAAAAATATTGATCCCTAACTCAATGTCCCATCGACTAGGAATATTTAAATTAGGGTTTTAAGATTTTAGGTCTCACTGGTATGATCTCATCATAATCCTAAAACCATAGCCCTAATTTATAGGATTCATCATAATCTTAAATAAATAATAAAACACTGCATATGATGAAATAAATGCCTTTATTTATTAAAAATGTCATTACATGAGTTTGGAAGACAAAGAACATCCCAAAAATAAATTGGCTTGAGGGCATATTCCTTTCAATCTCCCACTTGCACTAAAGCCAATCGCCCTTATATTTTAATCCCATACAATCAAGGTGGCGATCAAACAGTTGCAGTGGTAAAGCCTTAGTGAATGGGTCTGCTATGTTGTTCTTTGTGTCACTCATTCTATGACTACATCTTGTCTTTCAATAATTTCTCGAACGAGATGGAAGCATCTCAGAATGTGTTTGGATTTATGATGAGACCTTGGTTCCTTTGCTTGAGCAACAGCTCCAGTATTATCACAGTAAAGTGGTACTGGATTCTTCAATTTCAGGAATAACACCCAATTCAGTGATGAACTTCTTCATCCAGACAGCTTCCTTGGCGGCTTCACTTACAGCTATGTATTCTGCTTCAGTGGTTGAGTCAGCTACAGTTGGCTGCTTAGTACTCTTCCAACTTCACTGCTCCACCTGTTCAGAGTAAAGACATACCCTGAAATGGATTTGCTATCATCTGGGTCTGATTGAAAACTAGAATCAGAATATGCTTCTAAGTTTAAGATCAGAACCACCATATACTAGAAAAATATCTTTAGTCCTTCTTCAAGTACTTAAGAATATTTTTCACAGCTTTCCAATGATCCTCTCCTGGATCAGCTTGAAATCTACTTGCAATGCCTAAAGCATAAGCAACATCAGGCCTTGTACATAACATGGCATACATTATTGATCCAACAGCCGAAGCATAAGGAATAGAACTCATTCTATTTCTCTCTTCAGGTGTCTTTAGGAGACATCTTTTTAGAGAGATGTATGCCTTGACTCATGGGTAAATAACCTCTTTTACTCCCATCCATACTGAATCTTTTCAGTATTAAGTCAATGTACCTTGATTGGGACAAGCCTAGCATCCTCTTAGATCTATCTCTATAGATCTTTATTCCTAGTATATAGGATGCTTCTCCCAAATCTTTCATGAAAAACTTATTTGATAGCCATAATTTGACTGATTGTAACATTGGGATATCATTCCCAATGAGGAGTATGTCATCTACATACAGAACCAAGAAGACTATGGTTCTCCACTAGTTTTCTTGTACACACATGGTTCATCAACATTCTTGATAAAACCAAACTCTTTTACTGTTTCATCAAAATGGATGTTCCAACTCCTTGATGCTTGCTTTAATCCATAAATGGATCTCTTAAGCTTGCATACCTGATTTGGTCTCTCATTTGACTCAAATCCCTCTGGCTGTGACATATAGACCTCCTCCTCAAGGAAACCATTAAGGAAGGCAGTCTTTACATCCATTTGCCATATTTCATAGTCGTGGTATGCTGCTATAGCAAGCATAATCCGAATAGATTTGAGCATGGCAATAGGTGAAAATGTTTCATCATAATCAATCCCCTATTTTTGCCTAAAACCCTTAGCCACCAATCTGGCCTTATAGGTTTCAATTTGACCATCAGCTCCAATCTTTTTCTTAAAAATCCATTTGCATCCAATAGGATTTATATCCTCTGGTGCATCCACCAAAGTCCATACTTTGTTGGTGTGCATGGATTCCATTTTCGGATTGCATGGCAGCCAGCCATTTGTAAGAGTCCTTACTTTTGACTGCTTTCCGTATAGGTCAGAGGTTCATCATTCTTCAATGACTTGGGCTTCATTGTTCTCAATAATGAAACCATACCTCATAGGTGTATTTCGTACTCTTTTAGACCTACGGATAGGAGTTATGTGTTCTGGTTCTTTTATGTGATTATATGGTTGAGAAATTTCTATTTGTTTTTCTTGAACTTCACTAAGTTCAATATTTCTGCCACTGCCCTTTTCTAGGATAAATTCTTTTTTCATGAAAATGGCATGCCTACTTACAAATACCTTTTGTTCAGTAGGATGGTAGAATAAATATCCTATACTATTTCTAGGATATCCTATAAATAGACATCTGTCTGATCTAGCATCAAGTTTATGTCCAAAATTTTTTTTGACATAAGCTGGACAACCCCATATCTTAAGATACTTAAGATTAGGTTTCTTACTTCTCCATATGTCATATGGAGTACTAGATACAGATTTAGAAGGTACTCTATTCAAGATGTAAATTGCAGTCTCCAGAGCATGACCCCAGAAGAAAATAGGTAAATCAGTGAAGCACATCATGGACCGTACCATATCTAATAAGGTATGATTTTTTCTTTCGGCTACACCATTTAATTATGGTGTATAAGGAGGTGTCCATTCAGAGAGAATCCCTTTAACTTTAAGATAGTCTAGAAACTCACTAGATAAGTATTCTCCTTCTCGATCAGATCGAAGGATTTTTATACATTGTCTAGTTTGTTTTTCGACCATACTTTGATACTCTTTAAATTTATCAAAGGCTTCTGATTTGTGTTTCATAAGATACACATATCCAAACCTAGATAAATCATCAGTGAATGTAATAAAATAAGAGTATCCTCCTCTAGCTTGAGTTGTCATAGGACCACATACATCCGTATGTACAAGTCCTAATAACTCATTTGTCCTTTCTCTATGTCCACTAAATGGAATCTTGGTCATTTTACCCATGAGGCATGATTCACAAGTTCCCAATGATTCATAATCAAAAGGATCAAAGAACTTTTCTTTGTATAACTTGTTAATCCTAGCCTCACTAATATGACCTAATCGACAATGCCAAAGTAAAGTATTATTTATGTCATCTCTCTTACGTTTTTCATTTTCATCAATATGAAATATATTATTATCCAAACATAGAGTCAACAAACCATTGCTAAATATGCCAAAACAAATATTTTCATTAGAATATTTGATCGAGCAACCTTCGCTCGTTACATTAAGACTATAACCTTATTTTAATAACAAGGGTATAGATATAATATTTCTAATGATCTTAGGCATATAATAATAATTTGTAAGCTCTAAGATCTTTCCCATAAGGTAACTTCAATATATTTGTCCCTACAGCTTCTGCCTGGATAGACTCTCCTCCAGCGCCATAGAGCTTGAAGTCACCTTTCTTCAAACTCTTAATTTTCTACAGCCCCTGCAAAGATTTGCAGATATGAAAATCACAGTCGGTATCTAATACCCAAGAATTTGAAATAGAAGAATTTAATGATAATATAGTATGTATCTCATACATACCTTTGGTGCATTATTTGCACCAGACTTCACGGTTGCAAGGTAAGCCTTGCAATTCTTCTTCCAATGGTCTGCTTTGCCGCAGTGAAAATAGGTTGTTTGTTCGGAGACCTTTTTTCTCTTTTTCTTCTTATTTATACCACTTTTAGGATTCAACCTTCTCTTTGAACCCTTTTTGCCAGCCTTCTTCTTGGAGATCTCTTCCACAAGAAGAAGAGGAGCCTTATCTTTCTTGATATGACTTTCTATTGTCTTGAGCATATTTAATAGCTCAGGCAATGAAAAATTCAATTTATTCATGTGATAGTTCATGACAAACTGAGAAATGATTCTGAAAGTGATTGTAGGATCAAATCCTGACTTAACTCTCTATCCATTACAAAACCTAATTGACTTAATCGAATGATTAGGTCAATTACCATCAAAATATGATTTTGTATAGATGTTCCTTCTATCATTCTTGCATAAAATAATTGCTTAGATATCTCATATCTAGCAGTCCTACTATGCTCTCCATAAAGCTCTTTTAGATTAAGCAATATGGACTGAGTGTCTATGCTATCATGCTGCCTCTGTAATTCATTATTCATAGAGGCAAGTATGATGCATTTGACAGTAAGAAAATCATTTTGCCACATCTTGTATGTGGACTTATCTTCATCCGTGGCATCATTTTCTAACGGCTTAGGATCAGGGGCATCAAGAATATAGGAGAGTTTTTCTTGACTGAGTACTATTTTTAGGTTTCTCAATCAGTCAACATAATTTTGATCAGTCAATTTATTTGAATCCAAAATTGAATGTAATGAAAGTGAAGAAGCCATTTAATCTACATAATAAAGAATAATATATAAGCAAACAATTCATGATGACAAAACATAATTAAATTAGGACTTTAATTTAATTATGTCTCCCACTAAAAATCATAACCCTCTTATTGATTTTCTTAGTGAGAATAAGATCCTAATTCCTTATAAAAAGTCTTGTGGTTGCACAACAAACCTATTATAAGTTCAAAGGTAGGAAACTCTTTCCAATTGCATTTTATGCAACTCTCAAAAACTTTTGCCTCTAAAATATTAATAGCCTTGTGTTAGCACAACAAACTTTAATATTTTAGTTTAAGTAGAATCCTTCATTTCTATACAGTCAAAATTGAAATATAACTACTTTTATGGTTACACAACAAAGTAGTATATTCAAAATGCTGTAAGCATCTCAATGCACTAGATTAATATTACATCTTTCCCCATGATAGATCTTGTGGTTACACAATAGAACTAACATGGTTCTGGACATAATAAAAAACTAGTATGAAGGAAGGCCTTAATGTAGTGAATATAATATTAAGCATTTCAATTTAAAATTAAATTAATCAAATCGGTCAGATAAATGGGAGAGAAATGAGAGTCCTCCCGTTGCTTTCCTTAGACACCAATAAATTGGCTAGGTCAGACAACGGAACTAATTAAAAAACTATGTTCTCTTTACCAATCAAGAACCATTTTTTCTAGACACTGATTGATCAATTAGACATCCTGACTGATTCAGCTAAAGATTAATTACACTACAACTTAATATAATTTATTTTTATGGAGAGATTTAAATGGTCTCAATGTACATATTGGTTTAAAATAAACTAAATGCATAATAGCATTAATTATGATAAAATTTATATATATCAATTAACATGTATAATTATTCTAGGACAACCATCATTATATAGTGAATACTTTTCACTATATCAGGGCAACCTTTACAGAATAATATATACAACAAAATCTCATTATGATAAGAAAAAGAATATGATCTCATCATATAAAATTAAAACATGTTAGAAATTTTATATCATTTTTTTCATTTATGCCATTATACTATAAGCAAAGCATTATATGATTTAACCTAATAAGGCTTGCTTTGATACCACTGATGGGATTGGTGTACAGGGCAGAAGCATGGATTTCAAAGCAAAAACATGAAATCATATAAACCAAACTCGAACCCTAGGACCACCTCATTAGAAATTAAATCATATAACATACATTTGTAATATAAAAGAAAGTATTAGAACATTACCTCTTATCGCTAAACTCTAAATTGACCCTGATCGTCGGTAGCAGTCCGTCAAGGTTTCCACCAGGTGCCCACGTATTCACCCTCCAACGTTGATCCACACAGAGACTTGATCAAGATACCAGCACCTCTGATTTATATAATTAGCATTTTAATAATAAGAACTTTAATTAAAAAGGGCAAGACCTTCTTTAGCCTTTATGTCACCTTCCTTGCCTCTCCTTATCTATCTTTCTTTTTCTTTTGTCTTCTTAATTTTTCTTCCTAATCTCTTAGTCTTAAGATGACTTCTTGTCCTTATAATGACAAGGTCTAGACAAGAGAAAGAAAGAAAGAAAATTAAATAAAAAAAAACTCTTGTAAGAAAGAAAGATAATTTTCACACACACGGACTCTTGGTGTGCACCCCTATTTATAATGTACGTAGGGGTGCCAACAAAAAATTCTCACGCCCTTTCCTCATCAAATTCTCACACCCCATCAGCCAATCTCATGCCTCATCAGTAAAAATGAGATATAGACTTAGTCCAAGAGGTGCCTTAAAGCAGAAGGACTCTTGGATTAATTCTACGTAAGTTTTTTTTACGAAGAGTCGCAATATTTCATCTTTGGCGCCACCCTTTTCATCCATTAGATCATGAAACAAGGCCATCCAATGGCTCTAAAAAGGGACGCCCATTCAGCAAGAAGGCGTGGAGATAAACTTTGAATAGTCAAAGTCCCAAGAGACTTTGACTTGGTCCAAGAGACGTCAAGGAGGAGTAGGCGGCATGGAGTCTTGGGCGGCAAGGGGTCTTGGGCGACAAAACATCCTGGGCGAAAAGAAAAAAGAGTATTTCATCTGCAGAAGGACTCTTCTGTGCCCCATATCTGTTGTCCATGCCAATATAAAAATTTACATGACATAACAAAATGAAAAAAAGTCAAAGAAGGTAGGCGCCAACAAATTCCATGCGCCAAAGAGTTCTTCACACATGAAAGACTTCCCACGCACAAGAGAGAGACTCTCTAGCACGTGGGATGCAGGTATGTGGTGCCCAATCTGAAGCCCAATCAATCTAGGTTAATCCAACTTAAGACTAAATCCTATTTGGCTCAAATCAAATCTAAATTAGCCCAAATCAGAAGCTAATTCGAATCTAATTCGAAACCAGGTGCTAGGGTTTGCTACATGTGCTAGCATGTTCATCTTTCAAATATGATATAATCCAATTACACCCTTAATCAACACTCTTTGTGTGTGACCCATTGGGTTCCACATCTAACCAGCAGTGAGTCTAGGTTTGATTTGACTTAATCTGGTTAGAACTCAACCAAATCGATTTAGGTCAAAACTAGCCAACCCAGTTTGACTTAATTTAGAATACATTCTAATTTAATGATCAAATTAAAATTTTAATTTGATCAAACTCACAAGACATGATTGACTTCTAGCAACGTATCATGACTTCCCAGAAGATGTAAAATTTTGATGGAAATACCAAAAATATCCTTCAATAAAAATTATGATGCAACTAGATCCTTCGATCTTCCTGCATCCTGAATATGACTCTGGGTATGGAAATATGCCAACCCCAATATCATATTCATTTTTCTTTCAATCTCATGATGACGATTCATTTAATAAAATATTAGAAACCATTTCTATTTTTTTTTTCATCATGCTTTGATCAAAGTCTTTCTGAATCATTATTTGTTTGAAGCAAGTAGGATGCTATTTTCTCTTACCAGGAGAGATCGATTCCATGTTAACCTACTCACAACCTTCATATATATAATCTACCATATCCAGATCATCCCGTACATAACTGAGTCATGAATGAGTATGAACCAAAATATGGATTTATATATATAAGATTCTATGGTAGTTTCAGGTCAAAGGATTACATGCACAAATTCCACTATGAGAACCATCTATTGACATGTAGATAAGACTCCATTAGATATTCTCAATTTGGATCAATTCAGTGAACTCATTCTCTAATGAGCACCCATATTCTTGTATTAGTGTCATACACAAGTTATTGTGAAATCAATCACCCTCTCAATCGAGCATTCAAAGAATGTGCTAGTCTTACCGAAAAGCATTGATCCCTAACTCAATGTCCCATCGACTAGAAATATTTAAATTAGAGTTTTAAGATTTTAGGTCTTACTAGTATGATCTCATCATAATCCTAAAATCATAGCCCTAATTTATAGGGTTCATCATAATCTTAAATAAATAATAAGACACTGCATATGATGAAATAAATATCTTTATTTATTAAAAATATTATTACATGAGTCTGAAAGACAAAGAACATTTCAAAAATAAATTGGCTTAATGGCATATTCCTTTCAAGACTGACCAAACCCAATTATAAGGATTGGCTCCAAAACTTTAAAATTATTTTAGGTTCTGAGAAGTTAACTCATGTATTGGACCAGGATCCTCCCACCTTACCAGTCCGTCCATCTGCTGAGCAGAGAGTGTCTCTGGATAAGTGGACGGACTAAGATAACAAGATCAAATATTACATGTTGGACTCGATGTCTGATGAACTTCAACACCAACATGAAGATATCATAACTACGCGCCAAATATTGGCTCACCTACAGAAGATGTTTGGTGAATAGAGTCACGTAGCCAAGTATCAAGTCACTAAACGACTTTTCAAGACAGAGATGCGTGATGGACAGTCAGTCCAAGATTATTGTTTAATGATGATCAAGGATTTGGAAAAGCTTGAAAAGCTTGGAGTGAAGTTGGACTTGTATCTGCAGAATGACATAATTCTACAATCTTTGACTGATGTGTATGAACAGTTCATCATGAACTACCATATGTATAAACTTCAAAATTTCTTGGCCGAACTTATGAACATACCGGTTACCGCTGAGCTTTCTATGAAAGGTTCTAAAGGCTCAGTTTTTGCTATGGAATGGATTTCTTCCAAGAGAAAGTCTTTTGAAAAGAAGAAGAAGTCTGTAAAAAAGTAGAAGGTGGAAGGAGGAAAGAAGAAAAAGACAGAGCTGAAAAAGACGGCCGCTGACAAAGAAAAGTATTTTCATTGCAATAATTACGGCCACTGAAAGTGGAACCGTCCTACATACCTAGCTACCCTGAGGAATAAGGAGGAGGCAGGTCCTTCTGGAGGTATGCTCGTTATTAAGTCTAACTTTATGGTTTCTTCTACATCCAGTTGGGTGCTTGACTCTGGTTCTAGTGCTCATTTGTGCACTTCTATGCACGGTCTTGAGGATAGCAGGAGACTGAGGGATGGTGAGATGATCTTGCACATCGAAAATAGAGCAAGAGTTGCTATCATGGCCGTGGAAATATATCCTCTTTGACTACCATCTGGTTTAGACTTAGTTTTAAAAGACTGTTATTATGTGCCCACAGCAAGTGAAAATTTAATTTCTGTTTCATGCCTAGCACCAGAAGGCTATGTAATTAGTTTTCTTAAGGACCATTATAATATTTTTTATGAAAGAAATAAAATTGCAAGTGGTTTCCATATCAATGATCTTTATCAGTTATATGTTGATGTATCTATTTTTAACATCAAGCAAAATGTGAATACCATGAAATAACCTAGGGATAGTCCAAATGATAGGTATATATAGCACCTAAGACTAGGTCATATAGCAGAAGATAGTGTTAGATATGTGTGCCCTAGAAGCCAAAATTGACTGACACTTGTAATACACTTCTAGGAGCAAAATTATAATTTTGACTATAAATAATAAAATGGTTTATTTTTTATCATATATGTATATTTAGTGTCTGTGATACATTCCTTGAGTTAATGATAATGATAATTCTTATTTTCATGAATTAAAAATTTAAGACAAGAATTTTCATTATTAACTCATAAAATGCTCTTGATCGTAGGATCATCATGAGGATGGTGATTGATCCAGAAGGTTAGTGTACAATCACTTCTTTATAATAGATGAGTCTTGAGACTATGGTGTGGAGACACCAGAGTGAGAGTACAGGTACTCATTAGAGAATGAGGGCACTGAGCGTGACCACCTCGAGTAGTCATAAGGAAGTCTACCTTCTCATCGATGATTGACTCAAAGTTATAGTGGTGTGTTTGGTTCTCTGACCTGAGGTGCATCGATAGTTCATCTTTAGGGTGTTATAGTTCAACTACACCATCACTCGATCTCCTAGCCATTCGGAATTATGAGGTGTATGTTGGCTATAGCATATTCATTGTAGGAAATAGATTGCACCAAGATGGAATCTATCTACCTCGATAGATGAGGAGCAGCCCTATGATGATGATGAGAATCAAGCCCATAAGCCCATGGCCATGGCAGAGTGAAATAATAGAAAGAGTATCTATTAAGATTTTCACATCGGACTTGAATCGAATGATTAAATCATATGATAGGAATTAGGGTTTGACGAGCTCACCTTAACCCTAATCTGATCGGGGCTCAAGATAGAAGAACTTAATCACACAGGTAGCTACACCAAGAGGTTCATTTTTAGTTTTGACGGGTTGCCACCATATACTGCTAAGTGTCATAGGTGGATTTTGGGAGCAATTAGAATGATTTAGATGATCGATCATTTTAGTTGTCTGAATCAGAAGAGTTCTGATCCATCGAAAGAAGTTTCGATGATGTCGATGATGGAGATCACGACATATCCCATTACCATATAGAATTAAATCTAACTGGGTCACATAAATAAGGATTTAGATCTAGATATCATCAATTGGACTAATCGAGTTTAATTGATTTGAATTAGATTCAATTAGGTTCAAGAAAATTGTGCTAGCACATGATTGAGCCTAACGTTCTCCTTCTATTATCATGAAAAGTTATCTCGACTGAGCCAAATATATTTGTGCTCACTCAGGTATCTTTACTTTGTCTAACTGGAGCTTGTTCAGGTCATAAAAGGATTATCTTAATTTATGAGATAAATTTAAGACAACACTTGCCATTTTCCATCACCTGCTAATTCTTGTCCTTTAACTTTGGTCAAACATTGACCTTTGATCCTTGGACATCTGCCCACGTGTCATGCACTTATTAGAGAGTAGATAGGGGCTTCTCCCCTTACTAGAATTTGGAAAGGAGGGGGCACATGCCTAGGATGGCGTGTGCCCATGGATAGGGATGCCTGGAGTCCCATGCAGATAGGACTCTAGGTTGCTTCTTGGATTCAACTTAGGTGACCCTTATCTATAGACTTTGATCAGTCTTAA
This sequence comes from Cocos nucifera, assembly GCA_006176705.1. Lineage (NCBI taxonomy): Eukaryota > Viridiplantae > Streptophyta > Magnoliopsida > Arecales > Arecaceae > Cocos > Cocos nucifera. The sequence goes on along the minus strand of QRFJ01000787.1, from coordinate 371,116 downwards.
GCGCCATCTAAGGATGAATCTATGGGGCTCTTATCTGATTGGATCAGGTGATGTTATCCCACTAATCAGATTTAGATCTGATTGCATGAAGCAGTACGATTGGCTGGGATGATGTGGCACTGCATGGCGTAGCAGGGTCTATAAATAAATCCTATTTGCGCCCCACTTTAAGAGAGCTTTCTCCTAGCCATGCCCCAAGGCTACCCCTCTTCCTCCTCCATGCCATCTTCTAATCCTCTCTCTCCTCTCTATGCCCAAGAAAAGTTGGGCTTCAGTTTGGTGCGATCTAGGCAAGAAAAGGCTGACAAGAAAGGAAGAAGGTAGCACTGCTGCAGAGACGATAGCAGATCTTCGAAAGAAGTTTTTGAAGATCCTCCAAATCAGATCCAGATCTAATTTTTGAAGATGTGATAAATAAGGAGAAGATCTCTAGATCCAACCTAAGTAGATACCGGTAGAGGCCAGACGCTTGCGTGGCTAGATCCAGAACCTCAGGCAATCAGTAGGATCATCAATGGGTAATCGGATAATCTAGCAAACAAGATAACATTAATTTAGATTTAATTTAATTTAATTTTCTTATTTATCAGATCATAAAATTAGTTCTAAAAAGTATTAGATCTAAGAAAAAATTTTTAAAATATGTCTCTCGATCCAATTCGATTTGAACAAACCTGACCCAAAAAATCTAATTTTTTCCTTCAACTGGTATCAGAGCGAGGTTGCATAAAATTTATTTAGATCTAATTTAATTTGATAAATTAGTGATTTCAAATATCACATGAGATATAATTAGATCTAAAATTAAAAAATTAAAATTAAATAATTTAGATCTAAGATTAGAAGATATGCATGACTAGGTTCTAAAATAGAATTAGTTCTATAGTATAGTCTTGTATAATCATAATTTTTAATTTAATTAAATTATAATTTTAGATCTATTTATTTACTATTTTTTGATATTATAAATATTATAATAAGATCTAAAAAATAAAAAATAAAATTAAATTTAATTTTGATATCATATGAGATATGATTGATGCATGTTCTAGACTAGTTGTAGAATAGTTCTACATAAGTTGTCTAGATTAGAATTTATTTTGATGTAGATTAAATTTAAATTTAATTTTTTAGATTATTATGAGATAATTTAGATCTAAAAATATGCATGATATGATACATGAGATGTATGCAAAATATGCCATTTTAATTAGATCTAATTTTTTATATGAGATATATGATATAGATCTAATACTAGTTTTGTAGTAGTATTGTATGTTCCTGATTAAGGCATTCCTCTTGGCCGTCCGATCATAAGAACAAAGAAGGGTTTAAAGGCCCTCTCCTTCCATTCGATGGGATGTTCTTATGATGTGTAGGGGTGCTGCGCGTTCGTCCTTAATCAGAAATTCCAAAACTTACTTTCTGCAAAATCCTAGATCCTGAAATCCTAGGATTTATTGTGCATATTTTGTTTATGAACCCTAAACTTAATTAAGAATTAAGATTATAAAATATTAATTAGGTCTAAAATTAAGAATTTTAGATCTAAGACATATTCATAATATTGGGTTCGGGCTTGGGTAGCTCAATTAGGTCTAAGCGGTTGATCAAACCGAATCAAGAGTTGGTTAGATGGGATCAACAATGCTTAAATTGACCAGCCTAATAGGATTAAGTCTGGGTCAAGATCGAGTCATGTGAGTCATCGATCAAGCTAAGACCTAATTAGGCTCAGTGGTTAGAGTCTGGATTGTAGGCTAACCCGATTGGTTCTGGCTCAATAATTTGGTGTCTAAGGTAAGTTTGGCAGATACGATCGACTGGTTTTTAATTGGGAGCTACTCGACTCGAATGCATTCTTGTCGAGTTAATGGCATATCCCTTCCACCGGTCTCACTTACCTGGCCATATCTGTTGGACTCAGTTTCTGATCTGAGGTGGTCAATAATCCGAGCTAACCCATGCCACTAGGTTAGTCATAATTGGTTATGACTATGTCAAGTCTAGTTTAATGAGACCTAAATCAAATTCTTCCCTAAGAAAAGATTAAGTCTAAGGTCTTCCATCATTGTAGATGTGCGGGCCCTTCCCAGGGTTGATTGTTCTTGGACTGGTTACAGTGGCTCAGTTGCACCGAAAAGATGCAACCATGTCTATTAGGCATTGGATGCTATGGGCTGGAGGATGAGTTGGGCTCAATATTTTGGATACGGTGAGAGACTCAATTAGGAATCCAATCTGTGCAAATGGTGGGTCTGACTTAACTAAGGAGTGGATCAATATTCTGGGATATGGTGAGATTCATGAATTAGAGATCAAGTTTGGGTGCACCATGATTAGAGAATCATTGAACAAGAGTTGTTCACTCATTGGCTAACCCATCACCAATAACTGTTAGGTGAGGTGATGAGTCAGTTGGTGGAGACCGCACCACCCACTAGAAATCATTAATCATGGAGATTTTTCGCATCTCTACAGAGGGAGTGTAGGGATCCAAGAAAATAGTGAAGCTAATTTATTTAAAAATAAAATTTTTAAATAAATTGGTCAAGTCATAATTATACAGTATCTAACTAGAAACTTTGACTCTCTACAGAAAAATGTCTGCATCCAATCAACTAGCACGTATCCTGGACGTCTATAGACTAACTAAACCTAATTATAAAGGATTGGCTTCAGAACTTCAAAATCATTTTGGGATCTAAGAATTTAACTCATGTATTGGACCAGAACCATCCCACCTTACCAGCCCATCTATTCGCTGAGCAGAGAGCATCTCTGAATAAGTGGATAGACGAAGATAACAAGGTCAGATACTACATGTTGGACTCGATGTCTGATGAACTTCAGTGCCAACATGAAGATATCAAAACTGCTCGCCAAATATTGGATCACCTATAGGAGATGTTTGGTGAACAGAGTCGCAACCAAGTATCAAGTCACTAAATGACTATTCAAGGCTAAGATGCATGATGGGCAGTCAGTCCAAGATCATTGTTTGATGATGATCAAGGACTTGGAAGAGCTTGAGAAGCTCGGAGTGAAGTTAGACTTGGATCTACAGAATGATATAATTCTGCAATCCTTGACTGATGCATATGGGCAGTTCATCATGAACTACCATATGCATAAACTTCAAAATTCCTTGGCCGAACTTATGAACATGCTGGTTACCGCTGAGCTTTCCATGAAAGGTTCTAAAGGCTCAGTGCTTGCTATGGAATGGACTTCTTCCAAGAGAAAGTCTTTTGAAAAGAAGAAGAAGTCTGTGAAAAAGTAGAAGGTGGAAGGAGGCAAAGAAGAAAAAGGCAGAGCCGAAAAAGAAGGCCGCTGACAAAGAAAAGTATTTTCCATTGCAACAGCTGACGGCCACTGGAAGCGGAACTACCCTACTTACCTGGCCACCCTGAAGAATAAGGAGGCAGGTCCTTCTGGAGGTATGCTTATTATTGAGTCTAACCTTATGGTTTCTTCTGCATCCAGTTGGGATGCTTGACTCTGGTTCTAGTGCTCATTGTGCACTTTCATGCAGGGTCTTGAGGATAGCAGGAGGCTGAGGGATGGTGAGATGATCCTACACATCAAAAATGGAGCAAGAGTTGCTGCAGTGGCCATGGAAAACATATCCTCTTCGATTACCATCTGGTTTAGACTTAGTTTTAAAAGACTGTTATTATGTGCCTGCAGCAAGCAGGAATTTGATTTCTGTTTCATGCCTTAGCACTAGAAGGCTATGTAATTAGTTTTCTTAAGGACCATTGTAACATTCTTTATGAAAGAAATAAAATTGCAAAGTGGTTTTCTTATTAACGATCTTTATCAGTTACATATTGATGTATCTATTTTTAACTATCGAGCAAAATGTGAATGCCATGAAATGACCTAGGGATAGTCCAAATGATAGGTATCTATGGCACCTAAGATTAGGTCATATAGCAGAAGATAGGATTAACAAATTGGAAGAAAAATGGGCTATTGAGTCCATTGACTTTTGAGTCATATCCAATTTGTGAATCTTGTCTTCAATGGCAAAATGACTAAAGCTTCCCTTTTGTAGGACATGGGAAAAAGGGCCACAGATCTTCTTGCCCTAGTACATACTGATGTGTGCGGCCCATTTGATGTGCCGGCTAGAGGCAACTTTGTCTACTTCATTAACCTTTATCGATGATTTATCTAGGTATGGGTATGTGTATCTTATGAGACACAAGTCTGAAGCTTTTGAAAAGTTCAAGAAATTCAGACATGAAGTAGAAAAAGCAAACTAAAAAACCCATTAAGGATTCTTCGATCAGATCGAGGAGGTGAATACCTTAGTCGAAAATTTCCTAGACTATCTCAAGAAAAATGGCATAGTCTCTCAATGGACTCCACCTGGAACACCTCAACTCAATGGGAATTTCAGAACGGAAGAAATCGGACTCCTATTAGATATGGTCTGATCCATGATGAGCTTCACAGACCTTCCTTGATTTTCTTTGGGGACATACATTGTTAACTTACAATATATTTACTGAATAGGAGTTCCTTCTAAAATTGTTCCTACCACACCGTATGAGATATGGCATGGTAAGAAACCAAGTCTGAGTCATCTCAGAATTTGGGGTTGTCCGGCTCATGTCAAAAGACAACAAGCGGACAAGTTAGACTTTAGGTCCTTTAGAGCTTCGATTTATAGGATATCCTAAAGAGTCATTAGGATATTATTTCTACATTCCAGAAGATCATAATGTGATTGTGAGTCGACATGCCATCTTTCTTGAAAAATAGTTTATTCAAGATAGCAGCATTGGAAAGCAGATCAAGCTCGAGGAGAAAGTCTCACAAGAGCAACGAGCTAAGGAACCAAATGGAACCAAATCAAGGTTAAGCCAATACAATCACTACCTCCTCCACCTCATAGATCAAAAAGAATTTTCCATCCCTCTGAGAGATACTTAGGTACTATTTCAGAGGAAGTAGAGAAAATATTTCTCGTAGGTAATAGGGTTCATGGTGATGATCCCAAAACCTATAACGAGGCGATATCAGATATCGACTCTGAGAAATGGTTAGAGGCAATGAAGTCAAAAATTGACTCGATGCACTCAAACCAAGTTTGGATCTTGATAGATCCACCTAGAAGGTATAGTACCTATTGGGTGTAAATGGATCTACAAGAGAAAGATTGATGCAGATGGAAATGTGGAGACATTCAAAGCAAGATTAGTGGCAAAAGGGTATAGTCAACGCAAAGGCATTGACTATCAGGATACCTTTTCACCAGTAGCTATGCTGAAATCCATCCGCACATTGCTTGCTATTGCAGTCTATTTTGATTATAAAATATGACAAATGAACGTAAAAACGGCATTCTTAAATGGATATCTTGAGGAAGATATCTATATGGAACAACCACTAGGTTTCACATCTAGTGATGCTGATCACAAAGTATGCAAGCTGCAAAGGTACATATATGGACTTAAGCAAGCATCTCGGAGCTAGAATACTCATTTCAATGATATCATCAAATTGTTTGATTTCATCAAGAACGAGGAGGAACCATGTGTCTTCAAAATGGTCAGTAGGAGCACTGTTCTCTTCCTCGTATTGTATGTGGATGATATCCTCCTTATTGGAAATGATATTCCCATATTGACCATAATTAAAATATGGTTATCCAAAGAATTCTCCATGAAAGACCTAGGAGAAGCATCCTTTATTTTAGGAATTAAGGTCTATAGAGATAGACCAAATAGGATGCTAGGACTTTCATAGAAGATGTACATAGAGAAAGTGCTAAAGAGATTTAGTATGAAAAACTCTAAGAGGAGTTTGGTATCCTTCAGACATGGCATTCATCTTTCCAAGAAGATGTGCCCTAGCACACCTGAGGAAATAGAATGCATGAGCAAGATCCCTTATGCTTCAGCAATAGGGAGCCTCATGTATGCAATGTTATGTACACGACCTAATATAGCCCATGCTGTGAGTGTCACAAGCAGATATCAGTCGAATCTAGGTGAAGAACACTGGACTTCTGTAAAATATATCCTTAAATACTTGAGAAGAACTAAGGATATGTTGTTGGTTTTTGGTAATGGAGAACTCCAAGTCCAGGGGTATACAGACTCAGATTTTATGTTCGATGTAGATGATCGAAAGTCGATATCTGGGAGTCTGTTTGTGTGCAATGGTGGAGCTGTCAGTTAGAAAAGTTTTAAGTAGACAGTGATAGTAGATTCCACCATGAAAGCAGAATACATCGCTATGTCAGAAGCTACGAAGGAGGCATTCTGGTATAAAAAGTTTGCCGCAAAGATTGGAGTGATGCCATTAGATGCCATTTCTCTATACTACAACAACAATGGTGCCATAGCCCTTGATAAGGAGCCGAGGTCTCACTAAAAATCCAAGCACATCGAGCAGCGATACCATCTCATTTGCAATTACCTCGAGAAGGATTATGTTGAGGTCAAGAGAGTCGACTCCGTAGACAATGCCAAAGTCGTTGGACCAGCAGAAGATCGAAGCCCACCTTAAGAAGATGGGACTTAGATTTGTATCCAATTAGCTTTAGGTTAAGTAGAAGTTTATTAGATATGTGTGCCCTAGAAGCTAGAATTGGCTGACACTTGTTATACACTTCTAAGGATAAAATTATAATTTTGACTATAAATAATAAAATAGATTATTTTCTATTATAATGTGTATTTAGTATCTATGATACATCCCTTGAGTTAATGGTAATAACAATTCTTATTTTCAAGAGTTGAAAATTCAAGACATAAATTTTCATTATTAACTCATAAAATGCTCTCGACCATAGGATCATTATAAGGATGGTGATTGATTCGGAAGGTTGGTGTACAATCGCTTCTTTATAAATAGATGAGTTTTGAGTCTATGGTGTAGAGACACTGAAGCGAGAGTACAGATACTCGTTAGAGAATGAGAGCACTGAGCGTGACCACCTCGAGTAGTCATAAGGAAGTCTACCTTCTCATCGATGACTGGCTCAAAGCTGCAGTGGTGTGTCTGGTTCTTTGACCTAAGGTGTATCGACAATTCACCTTGAGGGTGTTATAGTTTGACTACACCATGACTTGATCTCCTAGCCATTCGAAATTTTGAGGTGTATGTTGGCTACAGCATGTTCATTATAGGAATTAGATCGCACCAAGAGGGAATCTATCTACCTCGGTAGATGAGGAGTAGTCCTATGATGATCATGAGAATCAAGTCCATAAGCCCATGGCCATGGCAAAGTGAAATAATAGAAAGAGTTTCTATTAAGATTTTTACATCGGACTTGAATTAAATGATTAAATCATATGATAGAAATTAGAGTTTGACGAGTTCACCTTCACCCTAATTTGATCGAGGCTTAAGATAGAAGAACTTAATCACACATGTAACTGCATCGAGAGATTCATGTTTAGTTCTGATGGATTGCCACCATATACTGCTAGGTGTCACTGGTGGATTTTGGGAGCAATTAGAATGATTTGAATGATTGATCATTCTAGTTGTCTGAATCAGAAAAGTTATGATCCATCAAAAGATGTTTTGATGATATCAATGATAAAGATCGTGATATATCTCATTACTATACGGAACTGAACCTAACTGGATCATACAAATAAGAGTTTGGATATGGATATCATCAATTGGACTAACCTAATTTAATTGATTTGAATAAGATTCAATTAGGTTCAAGAAAATCGTACTAGTATATGATTGAGCCTAATGTTCTTCTTCAATTATCATTTTAAGTTGTCTTAAATGAGCCAAATGTGTTTGTGCTCACTTAGGTACCTTTACTTGGTCTGACTGGAACTTATCCAAGTCAGAAAAGAGTTATCTTAATTTATGAGATAAATTTAAGATAATACCTGCCATTTTCCATCATCTGCTAATTCTTATCTTTTGACTTTGTTCAAACATTGATATTTGACACTTAGACATCTTCCCATGTGTCATCCACCCATGGATAGAGGTGCCTGGAGTCCCATACAGATAGGACTCTAGTTACTTCAGGGTTTCTACCTAGGTAGCGCCAAAGATTAAATTTTAGTCAGTCTTAGGCACCATCTAAGGATGATTTAGAGAGGCTATTATCTGATTGGATTAGGTGATGTCATCCTACCAATCAGATTTAGATCTAATTGCACAAAGTGATGTGATTGGCTAGGATGATGTGGCACTGCATGGCACAGCAGGATCTATACAAATCCTATCTACGCCTAGTTTCAGAGAGCTTAGATCTTTGCCCATGCCACAAGGCTACCCCTCTCCCTCTTCTATGGCATCTTTAGGTCCCCTTTCTCCTCTCCACGCCTAAGGGGATTTAGGCTCCAGTTTGGTGCGATCCAGGCAAGAGAAAGGTGACGAGAAAGGAAGAAGACAGCACTACTACAAGAGACGATACCCGATCTTCAAAAGAAGTTTTGAAGATCCTCCAAATCAGATCCAGATCTAATATTTGGAGAAGTGATAAAGAACGAGAAAATCTCTAGATTCAGCTCGAGTGGATACCGGTAGAGGCCAGGCACTTGCGTGGCTAGATCCAGAACCTCAGACAATCAGCAGGATCATCATAGGATAATCTGATTACCCAACAACAAGATATAAAATTAAATCTGATTTAATTTATTTTTATTTTATTTTATTAGATCTATCAAATTAGATCTAAAATATCTCAGATTTGATCTAGATTCAAAAGAAAAAATTTTGAAATATCTCTCTTGATCTAATTAGATCTGAATGAATCTGATCCAAAAAATTAGGTTTTTCCTTCATCTAGGTCTACACTCAATCCATATCCCATATGGAGTCTTTACAATAGATTTATTCGGTGTAAATTTTTAGAGTAAAACAAGTAGTCATAAGAGCACAACCCTGGAATAGGCAAACTAATGAACCCCATCATGGATTGAACCATATCTAGTAAGGTTTAATTTTTTCTTTCTGATACACTGTGTTTCAAAAAGAAATCCACTAAGAGAGAATCCTATTCTCTCCTAGATATGTCACAAACTTATTGGATAATTATTCTCCTTCTCAATCTGATCAAAGAATTTTAATATTTTTTTAGTTTATTTTTTTATTTCATTATCAAATCATTTGAATATTTCAAATGATTCAAGCTAGATGCACCCATGTCCAAATAGGTCGTCTATAATGAAATATTGATATCTTCCTCTGCCACTTAAGTTCATAGGTCCACATACATCACTATGTATGAGATTTAGAACTTTATCAGCTCCTTCACCTTTTCCAGTAAAAAGTGATTTTATCATCTCTCCAAGAAGACAAGACTCACAGATTATTAATGATTCATAATTATTGATGTCGAGGTTTTCTACTTAAGCTAACATATTTATCCTATTCTTGTCAAGATGACTAAGCCTATGACTAAGCCTATAATGCCAAATGTAGACATCCATGACATAATCTAACTTGGATGTTTATTAAATATGTACATTATACTTAATAGATTATATTAATGTTAAATATTATTTCTTTATTATCCATATATTATTGTAACATTATTCATAATAATATCATAATAATCCTTTTTATTGATAAATTATAACCATCTCTGACCGAAAGGCCAACAAAGATCATATTTATGATAAATGATGGATAATAGTGACAATCACTCAAAATGATATCTCTTGAAAGTAAGCTTGACAATTCCTAAAGCTAGGATTAGAACAGGACTTCCATCCCCAACATTAAGGTATTTCTCATCATTTTCAAGCATTCAAGTTACCTATAGTCCTTGCAACAAATTGTATATGACTACCAGTATCCAATACCCAGATAGTAGAATTTTAAACAGAGAAATTTCAAGGTGTTATCATATAACATCCTTGATGAGCAACTATTGCTCCTTTCTCTTATTCAACCTGTTATGGTCAAGGAAAGTAAGACAATTCTTCTTTCTATGATCCTACTTCTAATAGTAGAAGCACTATGCCTGATTTGGATCAATTTTGGACTAATTATTTTAACTGAGCTTAGAAGCCCCAGTATGAATCCATTCGTATTGTTGAACCAAATTAAACTTTCGATACTAATTATCGAAGTTGGATCCCATAAGTCATCACTATTTGATAGTGATTGGAGCCATTAGGATTTAGCCTTATACTATGAGAAAAGAGAACATAGACCTAATGTATATGAATTACTTTAAGCCTAGAGACGTGAACTTTAGTCTAAAGGTTCTTCCACTATTTTGTTCAAATTGGTAGCCTCTATCTTCAATTTAGAAAATTACTTTAATTTTCTAGCAAGTACTAGAATTCACATAGACTACACACAAGCCTGACTTTAGCCGGTCAACTCATGTGCATCTATGGATAGGTTTATTAATCAATTATTTCTCCAAACAACTTCTAGTAATTTAATTTTGCCCCAGAAATCTAATCAGTAAGCTTTACCCTCCACTGTAAGGATCTGGTTAGGTCCAACCATTAAGATGAGCATATTTGGTGCATCTAACTAACGAATGATTAAGTTCAACTATGATTGGTCAACCTAACCACCATTACAAAGACACATCCAAGTCATCATATGATAAATGATAATTCCATTAGTCAACAAGCACCAGGCCTATGGGCCTCCAATGATTATTGAGTTAATAGATCCATTGTCGAACATCTTAATGGAAGGCTATGACTCAGTTATCCCCATAACTTCATCATTTTAAGGATCTAATAATTTTAGAAGATTTAAATTTATTTATGATTTAAAGATAGAAAAGACATGGACCAATTTTCTCCCACTGACTTCACCAAGTCAAGTCCTTTCACTGACTTCTCAAGTCTTTGATAAGGACCAGGATCAATATCGGTCCATGGGCACCTAGATCAGTCTCACTGAATAAAATCAGTCTCACTGATTTTCTATGTGACACGGGTTAACATAAATCAATGAGCAACCTAATCAAAAGTTGATTAACCACATTGGCCAGGTAAGTGAGATCGATAGAAGAGTCTGCCAAGGCATGCCTTAGACACCTTCAGAAATGGCCAGGTAAGTGGGCTGTCAATTAAAAACCACTGATCTAGAAATGTTAGACTTATCTTAGATGTCAATCAATTTATCAGTTTTGATTTGGTCTTCCTAAAGACTCGAGCTTAGCCACAGAGCCATGATCATGGTCCATTTGTTAAATGTATGGACTTTGATCAACTACAACTATTGAATTTATCTAAAAAAATGACCTAATCCTAATTAACTATTAATTAGGTTTAATCAATTTCTTAACTAAATCCATATTTAATGTAACCTTAGGTCTAACCCAGTTAATGACCTGATCAAAGCTAACCCATTATCCTTTAACCTATGTTTTATGAAATTATCTTAGGATTTTTAAATTACAAACCTAGATCCTAAATAATCACTTAATTCTTAATTATGTTCAAGGCATATGAGTTTGGATTTATGAAACCTCAGAACTAATTTTTTATTTGATTATTTGAAATATTTTCAAATTGTAAACATATTACATTGAATCATATTCAATAATGGTTTTAGATCTAATTTATTTCAATATTTTGATCATATCCTAAGATTTTGAATCTAGGGTTTTACAAAAAGTAAGTTTATAATTTAAATTCTATAAAACTTATATGTCATACATATGCAAACTAGATTTAAAAAGAAGCTACATATCAACATATGCAATATGAAGATCTAGATCAAAATATGAAACATATCTTATAGATCTCATCTAAATGATCAAAATCAGATAATAAACTATTTAATTTTAGATTTAAAATTTAAAAATAAATCATAAATTATTTTAGATCTTATCTAATAAATTTATGATTTAGGTTATTCAGGTTAGCACATACTAAGACAACCTCTCCACTGTAATGGGTAAACCTTACAGCACGATAATCTTATAATCAGTATGTGCGATCCTACATTATTTATATCTAATCTAAATAATCAATAATATATCAAATATCTATTTATTTTAAATTTAAAATTAAAAAAATAAATTATAAATTAACTTAGATCGTATCTAATTTATTTATGATTTAATTTTACAGATCAGCACATACTAGGACAACCTCTTCACTGTAAGGGATAAACCTTACAGTAGGACAATCTTATAGCGGTATGTGCAATCTTTAAAATTTTATTTTTAGATTTATTTTAATATAAATATGATCATGTTATAAATAAATCTAGATGCTCTGATATCACTAATAGAAAATATGCAGGATTTCATGCTTGTATTTCAAAACTTTTTCAAAATAAACCACAGTGAAAGATGTAGATTAAACTATTTAATATACTAAAGCATGTAATCTAATTATTAAACCCTACATCTAGAACTCATAACATGTTACAATGCATACATAAATTTGAAAATTAAAATTCTTTGACATTGATCAGATCAATACCATAGATCTAAAATACTTTTAGATCGAACCCTAGATCGCATCTAGGTGAGAGAAGAGATCAAATCTCTTATCTTTATATAGATCAAGAATACTATGGTTAATTTTATTATAGTTCTTTGTTACTCAGAGCCACACACGTGTCTAGCCTCTATAGATAGTCTACATGAAGCTGCAACACAGATTGGAGATTCATCGAACTAAGATTCGCTCGAAGTGCTAGCTTCTTGCGGATTCCTTCTGATGGTTAATTAATAAAGTATTCTTCAAATCTCTTGGACCCTCCAAGAGATGAAGAATATAAGAAGGATTGAGGGAGAAATCCAATTCTTAGATCTTCCAAAAATCAAAAAATAATAAGGTCTAAGAATTGTCCTAAGAGAAGATAGATCTTCTCTTTCAGCACATAAACCTTTGATGTCTTGAATGCATCTCCATGCTAGGACAGGAGGAGACCTTCTCCACAATTATTTTCAACACTTCTAGATCTATTTGTTTCTAATTTTTTGATAGTAAAAGTCTCATAAAAAAATGAAGAAGAAGGGCTCTCAAAAAAATCCTAAGAGAAGACTTTCTTTTCTTCTTGTTCTCACATCAAGGGATGATCAGATCACATCCCAAAATAAACCACCATGCCCCAACTCCTTGGAGCATCAATCCCCATTCCCTTGCCCTCTCTTTTTCATATTTTTCTCATAGAAAATTATAGAAAAATAACAAGGAAAAACTACAAAAAAAAATCATAAGAGAAAATAGTTTTTCTCTTACCTTTATTTCTTCTAGACATCAACTTTTGATGTCAAGATCAAAGCCTTTTCTTCAAGGATCATGGCCTCCAAAGCTTCACAAGCCTCCTCCTCCTTTTTCTCTGGTTTTCTATGATTTTTTTGAGATTTTTCACATTCTAAAACTGAAAGGAGGCATCCTCCCTTTTATATCTACTAGACTAGGTCAAAACCTAGTCTAATAAGGAAACTAAGGAGGAGTTTGGGGGGTGTCCAACTCTTGGATGCCACCTCCTTGATTTTGTGCATGGGATACCAGAAAATACCACCCAAAATAAAAGGAAAATGGCACAAAAATAATCAGGAGACATGGAGAAACAATTCCATAAAGGAAAGGAGGTGTTTTAAGAATTTGGGACTCTATCAAATAGAGTTCAAATCCAAACCAACTCCAAAATTTGACCAAATCAAATTTCTTTCCAAAACTATCAAATAGTGAGCATGGAGAACTTCTCTTAGGGACGTAGAAACTTATAAAAATAATCTAGAAATAAATGTGTGGCGTGGGATTTAGTGGCACAAGGAAAGGAGTCCTAGTCTAACTAGGACTCTTCTACTTTGACTAGGTCAAGACCTTTTGAACCTAAATCAAAATAGTTTTGACTCAATCTAATTAATAGAAAATTATAATCCAATTATAAACCTAATTAACTCAGATTTAATCAAATTTAAATTTAATTAAATTTTTAATCAAATTAAAAATTAGGTGCACTCTAAGTCTTAATCGAACAGAAACTTGTTCTTCCTTCCATTTGGTTTGTCCAATAAACCAATTGAACTTAATCAAATTAAATCTAAATAAATTTTAATTGAATCTAATTCAATTAGACTTGATCTCAGTCCAACTGCTCAATTAAATTAAGTCAATTAGCAATCCATTTGCTAATCAATCCTCCTGTAATACTTGCATTTGGTCAAACATCAATCGTATTGATTCTTTAACCTAAGAACGATTCTCAATCATCGATCAACCATCTAATTAGGTTACAACCCCTTATATGTATAACCTCACAGGTTCGAACCTAAGCTAGTAGCATAGGAACCGATGCCTGTACCAATCAAAATGATCATCTAGCAATGTTATCCGACATCCGGATAGATCGAATGTATGCAAAGCAACATTCTTAGAATCCTAGCCCATGGTTATCGTATAATTCATCCCTTTAACCAATAATACTCAAGATGACTTCAAGTAAGCTGTCAAATCTCATACAAGTTATCTCTATTATGTTTAAAAATTTTACAAATTTCATGACTTCTCACAAGGATTACCTAGGCCTAGGTTTTGTTAAATTAAAACACAGCGAGATATTCTCTTCCTAAAGTTAATCAGGAATGGTCAATCTCATCTTGACTCATACATCGACTTCATAAGTACTTAACTACACTCAGAAACCTTTCGAACCAATATTAGAAATACAGGCAGTCCAGCATTAAAATACAGTGAGTTGCTTGCAAGTCACCATGGTGATCTCAGGTCAGAAGAACATTTATACCTATTAGCCTTAGCTAGCTACTCTTGATAGTAGAGTGCTACATTAGTCACATTCAGTGCAGATGTACTCCTACATCTCATCTGGATGCCATACCAGTATCTCCATACTACTTAATTATGAGGACAACCAATGCATATGGCATACAGCGACCTACACTCGATAAGTTATCATCCTTGTTAATAACTTATCATTTGATCATGAATAATTTAAAAACCTTTCGATAAATTCTTCTTTATCGATTGATTATGATTCTAAGGACTTCATCATAATTTAGGAGATTATTTAAGAAAGATAGAACTTTTATGATGAATGAACCAAATAACTATT
The DNA here is from genome assembly GCA_006176705.1 of Cocos nucifera. NCBI lineage: Eukaryota > Viridiplantae > Streptophyta > Magnoliopsida > Arecales > Arecaceae > Cocos > Cocos nucifera. The sequence goes on along the minus strand of QRFJ01000787.1, from coordinate 356,104 downwards.
ATTATTAGAGAATTCATATATAGGTTCTAATCATCTACAACTTACATGATTGACTTTAGGACATATTTTCTAACACGATGTTCTAGACCTGGAGCGATGTGCACGTGGAGAAGGTCATGCGGAGGCTTTTGAGCCAGCAAACTTAGAGTCTTTTGGATGCCATCCACGATACAGTTGTAGAGCTTCTCCAAGACCTACAACTATACAACCAACTGGGCTTATCATTCCAGACATCACATCAGGTATATATTATTAAATAATATTAATTATTATAAGTTTTTATTTTTAGAAGCTTTGTATGCTTAGGTTTGAGTCTGAGAAGAGGATCTAGGAGCTAAAAATTTAATCTAACTATTCAATCGATGGGTTGGAGGTGTCTATAGCTCCGTATCATCAAATAAAATATGTAGAAATAATTTATTCAAGAATCGAAAGAGTGTATCAAAAAATACATCTCCATATCAAAAGATATGCCTCCATATCAAAACTTACTAATATTATTTTATTTTTTTATCATAGAATACTGAGAAATCCAGCTCTTATCCACCAACTACTAAAGAGGAGGAGGCAGACAATGATGAGAATTGAACCTAATTTTTTTTTCAATGTATTATATTTTTTTGATATTGCTTATAAAAAATTATATAATTTTTATTTTTAAAATAATATAATTAGTTTTAGATTTTTGATTGTCATATTATCTTTGAATTTTAATTATAATAGATATTAGGAACCATAATTCATCATAATTAATTAAAATAAATTTTTAAAAAATATTATTAGTTTTTAAAAAAATGAATTAAGTATTACCATCGGTATTAGCGATGGCATCTGTCATCGCTAATATTTCTTAAATTATTTTTTTATTTTATTTAAAAATTAAATAAAATTAGAGATGGTATTAGCGATAGAACAAGTTGTCGCTAATAATAATTAGCGAGGGCATTAGCAACGAACTTGCCATCACTAATATTTTTTAAAATTTTTTAAAATTTTTTTAAAAAAATTAATTAGAGATAGATTTGTTTTGTCTCTAAAGCCATCGCTAATTCTCTTATTAGCGATGGTATTTTTCGCCATCGCAAATGACCCCAATTAGTGATAAAAAATTTTTGGATTGACTTTTACGATGGTATTAGCGATGGCATCAGTATTAGTGATGGTGGATGGATTATTAGTGATAGCATTTTAGTATCACTAATTGTCTAAATTCTCATAGGTTTTTTGGTTCATCTTGAATGAGTCAAATTAGATTTGGCTCATCCAGGAGCTCTATTTGGGTTTGTCCTAGTCTGACTAGATTTTGTCTTGGCCTGATTGAGGCTTGTCCTGAAAAAATGGGCTTGTCTTAAATTTCATAAAATGGGAATAGGACAAGGGTCAAAGGTTGACCTGTATTGTAGGAAAGAAAGGAGAGGGGCATGTGCCCCCTGGAGAATTTCTAGGGGTGCATGCCCCAGTATTTTTTTTGCATGGAGTTTCTGTGCACACATCCATTTATGGCATGTGCACATTCTGGATAAAGGTGGGCATCCCATTTGAATGGGTCAAAGAGTTTGATTGGGATCAAACTCTAGGGAGATATGAGCCTTGCGCCAAGTCCTATACTTATTTCATCTCCATGCCACTTTCTCCACCATTTTGTGTAACAAAAATCTTGAGAAAATTAATGTGGGCATGGGATTTAACTTTGCAATCCTTCTGCTTTAAGCAAACAAGTTGCTTAAAGCCCTAGGAGTCAAGGGCTGCACATAGGTCTATAAATAAACCTCTTGCCAAAGGTGTTTGGTATTGCAATTAATCCACGGCGAAGCCCTCCTCCTCCCTCCATCTCCATGCCCCCGTCCTCTGACCTTTTCCCTCTTCTCCACATCTAAGGAGTTGGATAAAACAGCAAAGAAAGGTCAAGTTCCTACAGGCGCGAAGATCAAGCAAAGCAGTTTTAGTTTGTGTGATGGACAGGCTGCTGTCAGAGATCATCTTTGATGGCGTACCAAAAATTTTTCGATCTGATCTTCTAAGATCAGATTCAGTAGGAGAGGATGTCCATATCTGATCTGAGTAGACTTCGGTGGAGGCCCATGCGTGGCTCAAGTCGAAACCTCAGATTTCATCAGATCATCGGTAGGATAAATAGTTTATCCAATAAGGTAACATTAGAAGTTACTGGTTTTAATTTTTATTTTTATTTTTGCTATCAGATCATTTTAATTAGATCTAAGAACTTTTAGATCTGATCGAATCTAGGAGAAAAATTTAAAATTTTACTTTAGATCAGATCGATCCTATGGCAAGAAAACTAAGTTTTCCTTCAACTGTTATTGGAGCTATGTTTGCAGTTCTTTACATCTTTTTTAATCTAATTTTAATTTTTTTATGATCTAACATGTTTGATTTTAGATCTTAGATGAGATGTAATTGAAGGAACCAGATCTAGGATTTTAGGGCTAGATCTTGAAATTTTTTCAAGATCAGGCAGCGGAAGACTGGAATAAATCAAAATTTATTCATAAAATCAAAGAAGACCCTAGATCCAAGATCATATTACATGATTATAGCATAAGATTAAATCAAAAATTAAAATATAAAAAAAAAGGTGTTGATTGCATCAACATAGATCTATACTAGATCTATTACAGGTATATAACAAAAGATCAGATCCATATTATCTATGCAAGTTAGATGTTCTAACTTACTGAACCGGGCTTGAGGATGTAGCCCAAAGCTGTACATGCATCCAATCTCTAAGAGCTGTCCACATAAGTCCACGAATCTCGATCAAAAGTTCGATCTTCGAAAATCAATATAGTATGCTAGTATTATGCTAATCCTTCTTCGACGGTCGATCCGGTGCTCCTTTCTTCAAGATTTAGACTCTCCAAAGATTAGAAGGAAGAGAAGAGACTTTAGATCTAAGACACTCTTAAATATAAATCTCAAAGATGGAGGAAAAGAGATGAATAGAAGAAACCCTAGGAGAAGACCCTCTTCTTCTTCTTTCTTCTCTCACCTAGACACCTAGATTGGTGTCTATGAAAATCTAAAGCCCAAGAAGCTTTTCCCTCTGATTTTCACATGCCTAGAACCTCTCTCAATATCTAAAATCCATGAAAAAATCAGCCCAAAATTTATTTTAAATATTGAGATATGGAGAAGTCTTGTCTAGGTCAAATACCTAGACAAGGCAGATTCAATTAAGATAATAAGTTAGGGCACCCAAATGTTGGGTGCTCCCTCCTTTCTTCCAGCCGTCGACCACCACAAATTAGCACACAAAATTCCTCTTTTTACCATGGAAAACAAGGAGAGAAATCAGGGTGGAGGGCAGCACAAGGGAAGAGTCCAAGTTTGTTAGGATTCTATCATATAGAATTCAAACCCATAATAACTTGCCATGTATTGACTTGGTCCACAACTTAATACCATATAGGAAATAGAAAGAGAGGGGGGAAGTGCATGAACTTTAGGGAGAGAGAGATTTCATGCCAAAATAAAGAGACAGATGGGCATGGGGGCTTGGGGTATAGATGGTGCAAGGTTGGAAGTTCCTAGTCACACTAGGACTCCTCCTTTGACTTGGTCCATATGGTTTCTCAAACTAAATTAAACCAAAAGCAAAACAACCCAATTAAAATAGCTCTTAGCCTAATTTAAAAAACTAATTAAATTAGATTAAATTCAATTTAATTTTAATTTAATTTTCTAATTAAATTAGAAAATTGGGTTGATCCAAGTCCTAATTAAATTAGGACTAGTTCTTCCTTGCGATTGGCTTATCCAATAAATCAATTAGACTTGATCCAATCAAGTCCAAACAAATCTAATTAAATTATATTTAATTAGACTTAATCTCAATCCTCTGGTTTAATCAAATTATATTAATTAGCAATCTAATTGCTAATCAATCCTCCTGCAACATCTGCACCAGGTCAAAGATCAATCATATTGATTGTTTAACCCTAGAATGATTCTTAATCATTGATCAACCATTCGATTAGATCATGAACTCTAATATGTGTGATCCCATAGGTCCAAACCTAAGCTAATAGCATATGAATAATTTTTTATACTAATTAAAGTGACCATCTAATAATAGTATCCGACAGCCGAATAGATCGAATGTGTAGAACAACATCCTTAGAACCCATGTGGATATAGTTTCTATATAATTCATCCTCTTGACCAAAATGCTCATAGGACACCTCAGAGTTCAGCTGTCAACTTTGATTAAACTATCCACATTATATTTTAAAATATCAAATTCATCTCATGGATTATCCTGGCCAAGATTTTGCTATATTGAAATACAATGATACATTCTTCTCTAACTCTTGGAGTGGTCAATCCCATCTTGATCACACACCAACTTCATAGGTACTTGACTGTGCCTAAAAATCTTCCATTACTGAATTAGGTCATGATCTTAGGTCTAAGGGACACTTATACCTACATCCCATTAAAGATGTTCTCAACAGTAGAATGCTCTGAAGTTGATCATGTTCCATGATGATGTATCCCTACATCTCACCTATATGCCATACCAGTTTCTCTACACTCCTTAGTTAAGAGGACAACCAATCTATATGGCACACAGTGATCTATACTTGATAGATGCCATCCTTATTAACAGCCTATCATTTGGTCGTGAATAATTTTAAGGACTAATTGATAAATCCTCTCCTTATCAAACCTAAATAGTCCGAAGGTCTTCATCACAATAATAGAGTTCATTAGAAGATGAAAACTTTATGATAAAAAAATATCAAAAATATATTTTATTCATTAATAAATTAATTATAATTATAATATGGATCAACCATGAACAAGCTGATGATTGGCTTTGGGATATATTTTCTAACAACTTCTACTTGTCCTAAAGCCACTCGATATAGTATCTAATATCTATCTTCGACTTATGGTTGTCGAACTCCTTTATCGCTAGGGCTTTAATGAAGAGGTTGGCTAGATTCTTCTTTCCATCGATCTTTTGAAGGTCGATGTCACCTCGATCCACGATCTTTTAGATTATTTGAAAGTGGTGCAATACGTGCTTCATCCACTGGTGTGCCTTCGATTCCTTTACCTGAGCTTTGGCATCAGTGCTGTCCAATAGAGCAGGACCGGACCATTAAGGAAGGGTGCTACTCCAAGCTCGATGGTGAATTTTCTTAGCACATAGCTTTTTTCATGGTATTTGATGCTGTGATGTACTCTGCTTCACAAACAGAGTCTGTCATGGTATGTTGCTTAGAACTCTTCCAGTAGATGGCTCCATCATTTAGAGTAAAGATGTAACCCAACATGCTTCTACTATCATCATGGTCAGATTGAGAGCTAGAGTCTGTAAACCCCATAAGTTTTAAATCTGACTCGACATAAACCAACCATTGGCTTTTAGTATTTCTCAAATACTTAAGGATGACTTTAACCACTTTTCAATGATTTTCTCTAGGATCATATTGGTATCTACTCACTACTCCTAGTGAGTATGCCACATCTAGTCTTGTACATGTCATGGTGTACATAATAGATCCCACTATCGAAGCATATGGGACTCTACTCATATGCTTTCTCACTTCAGGAGTTCTCGGACAATCCTTCTTAAAGAGAGAAATTCTATGGCTTATCGAAAGATAGCCCTTTTTGAAATTCTTCATACTAAACTTTTTCAGCATAGTATCTATATACGTTGATTGGGATAACTAAAGCATCCTCTTAGATCTATCTCTATAGATCTTCATCCCTAGGATATAGGATTCTTCACCCAAGTTCTTCATGGAGAACTACGATGACAACCAAACTTTTATTCCCTGTAGTGTTGGGATGTCATTCTTGATTAAGAGAATGTCATCTACATATAAGATAAGGAATACCACTACTGGATCATTTGTCCATTTATAAATGTAGGGCTCTTCTCCATTTTTAACGAAGCCATACGTTTTGATCACTTTATCAAAATGCATGTTTCAACTCCAAGATGCCTGCTTCAATTCATAAATGGATCTCTAAAGCTTGCACACCTTGGACTCATCTGTGGATGTGAACCCCTCAGGTTGTATCATATACACCTCTTCAGTCAGCTCTCCATTCAGAAAAGTTGTCTTCACATCCATCTGTTAGATCTCATAATCGAGATGGACAGCTATCGCAAGCATTATCCGAATAGATTTGAGCATTACCACAGGAAAAAATATCTTGTCATAGTCAATAGCATAATGTTGACGATACTCCTTGGCAACCAAATGGGCTTTATAGATCTCCACCTTTCCGTCTATGCTTCTTTTTTTTTAAAGACTCACTTACATCCAATGGGTTTAACCATTTCGGATGGGTCAACCAAAGTCCATACATCATTGACCTTTGTGGACTTCATCTTAGATTTCATGGCCACAAGCCATTTTTTTTGAATCAGGTCTCTGCATTGCATCTATATAGATGATTGGATCCTCATTGTTCTCATTGAGTTCGATGGGAATATCATCTCAGATCAAAAAATCATAGTATCTATCCGACTGATGTGGTACTCTACTGAATCCCCTTAATGGTATAGGTACATTGGGCTCTGAATCTGATCTAATCAAATCCGACTCAGGTTTAGCTACTGGTATCGGTCTTTCTACCTATTGAACTTCATCAACTTCAACCTTAGAGACAATAGTTCCTTCACCAAGGAATTTTTTTTCTAAAAAGATTGTCTTAAGGCTGACGAACATCTTTTATTCTTCAGCATGGTAGAAATAGTAATCCTTACTTTCTTTGGAATATCTTATAAATACACACTTATCAGACTAGGGTCCAAGCTTATCTATATGCAAATGTTTGACATAGGTCGGACAACCCCAAACCTATAGGTGACAGAGTATAGACCTACACCCAGTCCATATCTCATATGGAGTCTTTATGATAGATTTACTTGGTATATTATTCAATATATAACATGTAGTGTCAAGAGCATAATCCCAAAATGAAATAGGTAGACTAGCAAATCCCATCATGGATCGAACCATGTCTAACAAGATTCGATTTCTTCTTTCTGATACACCATTATGCTGTGGTGTTCCTAGAGGAGTTCATTATAAGAGAATTCCATTCTCTCCTAGATATGTCAAGAACTTACTACATAGATATTCACCTCCTCGATCTGGTCAAAGAATTTTAATACTCTTTTCAATTTATTTTTCTACTTTACTTCAAAATCCTTTGAACATTTCAAATGAATCTGACTTATGTTTCATCAAATATACATATCCATACCTGGATAGATCATCAGTGAAAGTGATGAAGTAGAAATATTCACCTCTAGCACTTATACTCATAGGTCCACATACATTATTATGTACTAGATCTAAGAGCTCAGTGGCTCTTTCATCTTTTTTAATAAAAGATGACTTGATAATTTTTCAAGAAGACAGAACTTATAGGTTGGAAGTGATTCACAATCACTGACTTTGAAAATTTTCTCTTGGGTCAACCTATTTATCCTATTCTTGTTAATGTGACTTAGCCTACAATGCCATAGATAGATATCAGAGATATTATCTAATCTAAGGTACTTTCTAAAAGTATACATTACACTCATAAGCTGTGATAAAATATAAATATTATTTTTTTATTATTCTTACATTATTGTAACATCATTCATAATGATATCATAATAATCTTCTTTTATAGATAAATGATAACCATCTTTGGCCAAAAGACCAATAGAGATTATATTTATCAGAAAGGAAGGACAATAATGACATTCATTTAAAGAAATAATATTAGTATTAAGAATAAATTGAATTATTTTCATAGCTAGAATTGGAACAGATCTTCCATCTCCAATATTCAGGAATCGCTCATTATTTTCAAATCTTCTAGTAATTTGAAGTTCTTGCAATGTATTGCAAATATGGACTAAACTTTTGGTATCCAATACCCAAGTAGAAATATCACAAATAGAGAAATTATAAAATATTATAATATAACATCCTTGATCAGCAACTACTTGCTCATTTCTCCTATTCAACCTATTGGGGTCATCAAGATATTGAGGACAGTTCCTCTTTCAATGCCCCTACTCATTATAGAACTCTGCCTGATATAGGTTATTCTTGAATCTTATTTTTAATCTAGGCATAAAGGCCCCAGCATGAACCACTTCATGCTACTGAACAACATTCATCTTCTGATACTTATTATTAAAGTTAGGTCCCATAAGTTTATCACTGTCTAAAAATGAATGGAGCAACTGTGGTTTGAATTTTACTACATAAAGGAGAACCAAAAGCCTAATTAGTAATGGATATATTAATTCTTAAGATTTGAACTTTAATCAAAAGGTTCTCCCACTATTTTATTCGAATTGATAGCCTCTACCTCTAATTCGAGGAATTATCCTAATTTCTTAGTAGGTACTAGAATCCAAATAGACTGCACACAAGCCCAACTATGGTTGGTCAATTCATGTACATCTAAGGATAAGTTCATAATCAATTATTTTATCAAATAATTTTTAGTAATTTAATTTTACCCCAAGTATCTTTTCAGTAGGCTAAGGCCTCTACTGAAAGTCTCGGTTAGGTCCAACCATTAACATGATCATACTTGATCCATCTAACTAATGAATGATTAGGCCCAACTATGATTGATCAACCTAAACACCATTTAGAGAGATGCCGTCAATAAATCATATTATAAATGATAATTTCATTAGCGGATAAGCATCAGACCTATGGGCATCCAATGATTATCAAACTAATGGACCCATTATCATCCACTTAATGGAAGGCTATAATCTAGTTAGCACCATAACTATTTTATTTTAAGGACTTAATAATTTTAGAGGATTTAATTGATTTAATTTAGAGGAGAGAATGTCAGATTAACAAGCTTTTCAAGATCCTCCCACTGGCTTCAGCAAGTTAGCTTAAGGAAGACTATAAATAGGCTGGTCTAGGAGCACCTAAAGCAGTCACACTGATTTATCTAGCTAATATGGGTTAGCTCGAATAGTCAAGTGATCTAATCAAAATATAATTTCACCAAGTGGCCTAGTAAGTTCGATTGATGGGAGGGTCTACCAAAGCTTGCTTTAGACACCATCAAAAATGACCAAGTAAGCGGGCTGCCAACTAAAGACCACCGATCTGGTTTACTTTAGACATCAACTAGTTTAATTAGTCTCAATTAGCTTAATTTAACTATTCGTGCTAGACCATATAGCCAAGAATCAAGTCCATCTTGGATCTCATTAAAGATATGGACTTGACCAACTATAACTATTGTAATTAATTTAGAGAATCCTTAATCTAATCTAAGATAATAAATGATTAGATTTAGTCAATTCTCTAATTAAATTCATTCTTTAATCTAACCTTAGGTCTAACACAACTAATGGACCTAATCCCTACTAACCCATTTTATTCAATGTATTATGATTTGTGTCTTAGGATCTTCAATTCACAATCCTAGATCCTAATCAAAATAACTTCTTAATTTTTAATTAAGTTTTGGACTGAGGGTTGGGATTCAGCTATTCAAAAATGATTTTCATATTTATAAAATATTTTTACAACATGGTTCTACCAATCAAGTTACATGTTTGATTCATAATTAATATGCAAATAAGATAAGCATGAAACTACTTTAGATCTAATCTAAATAGGTTCATATAATTGAAATGGTTTCAATTTCAATCAATCATAAATTACCTTAGATAAAATTTAATATATTTATGATGATTAAAATTAGATTAAAATATTTTTAATTAGATCATAATTTTTTTTAGATCTAATATAAAATTTTATGATTAATGTTTTAGATCAACACGTACTAAGACAACCTCTCCACTATAAGGGATAAACCTTACAACAAGACAATCTTATAATCAGTTTATGCAATCTAAAATTTTTATTTTAGATCTAAAATTTTTTAAATTTAATAAATCATAAATAAAATTATATCATGTCTAATAAATTTATGATAAGAAATAGATCCACATGAACTAAGACAACCTCTTCACTGTAAGGGATAAACCTTACAGTAGGATAACCTTATAATCAATTCGTATGATCATAATTTTTAATTTTAGATTTAATAATTAGATTATAAATTAGATCTAACCTAAGAAATAATTTAAATATATGCATATAATCATGTAATAATTAACCTAGGCTCTGATACCAATGGAAGAAATCATATCTAGGATTTTTGGGCTAGATCTTAAATTTTTTTTAAGAGACAGCGAAAGACTAGAATAAATTAAAATTTATTAATAAAATCAAAGAAGACCCTAGATCCAAGATTATATTACATAATTATGGTATGAGATTAAATCAAAAATTAAAAAACATAAGAAAGAAGAAAAGGTGTTGATTGCATCAACACAAATTTACACTAGATCTATTGCAGGTATATAACAAAGGATCGGATCCATATTATCTATGCAAGTTAGATGTTCTAACTTACTGATCATGGTTTGAGGATGTAGCTTTAAGCCACATATGTATCTGACCTCTAAGAGATGTCCATATGGGTCCACAAATCCCAATCAGAAGTTCGATCTTCGAAAACCAACACAGTATGCTAGTATTGTGCTGATCCTTCTTCGATGGTCGATCCGATGCTTCCTTCTTCTAGATTTAGACTTAAAGATTAGAAGAAAGAGAAAATACTTTAGGTCTAATACACTCCCAAAATTAAATCTCAAAGATGGAGGAAAAGAGATGAATAGAAGAAACCCTAGAAGAAGATCCTCTTCTTCTTCTTTCTTCTCTCACCTAGACACCTAGACTAGTGTCTATGAAAACCCAATGCCCAAGAAGCTTTTTCCATTAATTTTCACATGCCCAAAACCTCTCTTAATGTTCTAGAATCCAAGATAAAATCAATTCAAAATTTATTTTAAATAATGAGATATGGAGGAGTCTTGCCTAGGTCAAATACCTGGACAAGGTAGGTTCAATTAAGGTAATAAGTTAGGGCGCCCAATACTTGGGCGCCCCCCTCTTTCTTCCAGCTGTCAGCTACCATAAATTGGTGCACAAAAATCCTCTTTCTACCATGGAAAATAAGGAGAAAAATTAGGATGGAGGGCGGCACAAGGGAAGAGTCCAAGTTTGTTAGGATTCTATCATATAGAATTCAAACCCACAATAACTTGCCATGTATTGACTTGGTCCACAACTTAATTCCATATAGAAAATAGAGAAAGAGGGTGGGCATGCATGAACTTTAGGGAGAGAGAGATTTCACATCAAAATAGAGAGAGAGATGGGTGTGGGGGCATGGGGTATAGGTGGTGCAAGGATGGAAGTTCCTAGTCACACTAGGACTCCTCCTTTGACTTGATCCATATGGTTTCTCAAACCAAATTAAACTAGAAGCAAATCAACCTAATTAAAATAGGTCTTAATCTAATTAAAAATTTAACTAAATTAGATTAAATTAGATTAAATTAAATTTAATTTTAATTTATTTTTTAATCAAATTAGAAAATTGGTTTGACCCAAGTCCTAATTAAACTAGGACTAGTTCTTCCTTGCAATTGGCTTATCCAATAAACTAATTGAACTTGATTCAATCAAGCCCAAACTAAATCTAATTAAATTATATTTAATTAGACTTAATCTCAATCCTATAGCTTAATAGAATTAAGTCAATTAATAATCCAATTGCTAATCGATCCTCCTGCAACACTTGCACTAGGTCAAAGATCAATCATATTGATCGTTTAACCCTAGAATGATTCTTAATCATTGATCAACCATCCGATCAAATTATGAACTCTAATGTGTGTGACCCCATAAGTCCAAACCTAAGCTGGTAGCACATGAATAAATTCTTGTACCAATCAAAGTGACCATCTAGTAATAATATCCGATGGTTGGATAGGTCGAATGCTCGTAGGATACCTCAGAGTTAGAACCCATGTGGCTATAGTTTCTATATAATTCATCCCTTGATCAAAATGCTCATAGGACACCTCAAAGTTCAATAGTTAACTCTGACTAGGTTGTCCATATTGTATTTCAAAATATCAAATCTATCTCATGGATTATCCTAGCCAAGATTTTGTTATATTGAAATATAGTGATACATTCTTCTCCAACTCTTGGAGTGGTCAATCACATCTTGATCACATACCAATTTTGCAAGTACTTGACTATGTCCAAAAATCTTTCCTTACTGAATTAAAAATTTAGTTAGTTCGATGTCAAAATATAGTGAGTTGCTTGCAAGCCACTGAGGCAATCTCAGGTCTAAAGAATATTTATACCTATATTCCATCAGAGATATTCTCGATAGAAGAATGCTCTAGAGTTGGTCATGTTTAGTGATGATGTATCCTTACATCTTATTTGTATGCCTTACCAGTATTTTCATACTTCTTGATTAAGAGGACAACCAACCTATATAGCATATAGCGACCTATGCTTGATAGATGCTATCATCCTTATTTACAGCCTATCATTTGATCATGAATAGTTTTAAGGACTAATTAATAAATTCTTTATTTATCAAACCTAAATAGTCCTAAGGACTTCATCACAACAATGATGTTCGTTACAAGATGAAAACTTTATGATGAAAAATATCAAAAATATATTTTATTTATTAATAAATTAATTATAATTATAATATAGCATAACCATCAACAGACTAACGATTGACTTTGAAACATATTTTTCAATAGTAATCAGATCTAAAATCAATAGATCTATAAATTTTTTTCCATATATGCGATATATGTAATGCATGTCTAGACTAGTTTTATGATCTATGCCATGAATAGTCTAGATTAAAATTTTCTATGATATGATTATTTAATTTTTTTATTTTTAGATATTACATCAGATGTAATTAGATCTAAAACATGCATTAATGTATTTAATTTTTATATATGAGATGTATACAAAGCATGTATAGATTAGATCTTATATCATGTCACAGTTATATGTTGTAGATCCAATTATTTTATAGTATAGTTCATATTTCTAATTACGGCATTCTTTTTAGTCGCTCGGTCATAAGAATAAGAAGGGTTTAAAGTTCCTCTCTTCCTATTCGATGTGATGATCTTATGGCATGTAGGGGCGCTGTGCATTTGTCCTTAATCAAAAATCAAAACTTACTTTTCTGCAAAATCCTAGATCCTAAAATTCTAGGATCTTTGATGCATATTTTATTTATGAATCCTTGAACTTAATTAAGAATTAAGTTTATAAAATTAAATTAAATTTAAAAATTATAAATTTTTAGATCTAAGACACCTTCATAAAATATGAATTCGGATATGGGTAGCTCAATTAGGTCAAGCGGTTGATCAAACCGAATCAAGTATTGGTTATGTGAGATCAAAAGTACTTAGTTTTGACCAACTCAATAGTTGTAAGTTTTGGTCAAGATCAACTCACAATCACATATGGTTGATCACTTTAAGACCTAATTTGGTTCCACAACTAGAGCCTTGGATTGTAGGCTAATCCAATCAGTTCTGGTTCTATAATTTTGTCTCTAAGGTAAGTTTAGTAGATATGATCGATTGATTTTTAATTAGAAGCTACTCAATCTGAATATATTCATGGTGAGTTAATAGCATATCCCTTCCATCAATCTCACTTACCTGGCCATTTGAGTCGATCTAGTTCTGGTTTGATGTGGCTAATGATTCGAGCTAACCCATGCCACTAGATTAGTTATAATCATTATGACTAAGTTGAGTCTAAGAGACCTAAATCAATTCTTCCTAAGAAAATATTAATTGATAGGTCTTCTACCATTGTAGATATGTGGATCCTTCCTAGGGTTGATTATTCTCGACTAGATACAGTGGTTCAGTTGCACTGAAAAGATGCAACCACATCTATTAGGAATGGGATGCTATGGATTAGAGGATAGGTTGGACAATATTTCGAATATAGTGAGGGTTCCAATCAAGAATCTAGTTCATGCAAATGGTGCATCTAGCTTAACTAAGGAGTGGGGCAATATTCTAGATACAGTGAGCTTCATGAATTGGAGACTAAGTTTTGGTGCACCATGTTTAGAGAAATATTAGACAAGAGTTATCCACTCATTGGTTGATGCATCACCAATAACTATTAGGTGTGGTGGTGAGCCAGTCGGTGGGATCGCACCATCCACTAAAAGTCATTAATCATAGAGACTTTCACATCTTTGCTAAAGGAGTATAAGAATCCAAGAAAATAGTGGAAGCCTAAATTTTTTTAAAAATAAAACTTCTAAATAAATTAGTTAAGTCAAATTATAAGTCTAACTAGAAACTTTGACTCTCTACAGTAAAATGTCTGCATCAAACTCCCTAGCCCGAATCCTAGATACCCAAAGACTAATCGGACCTAATTACAAAGATTGGCTTTGGAACTTGAAAATTATTTTGGGTTCTAAGAATTTATCTTATGTGTTGGATCAGGAACTTCCCACTCTACCAACCCATCCGATTGCTGATCAGAGAGCATCTCATGAGAAGTGGTCTAATGATGATAACAAGATCAGGTCCTTCATGTTGGACTCAATGTCAGATGAGTTGTAGCACCAACATGAAGATATTAGCATTGCTCATCAAATGTTGGCTTACTTGCAAGAGTTGTTTGATGAACAAAGTCATATAGCACGTTATCAAGTCTTGAGAAGACTTTTTAAAGCATAAATGCATGATGGGCAGTCGATCCAAGATCATTGTCTGGCAATGATCAAGGACTTAGAAGAGCTTGAAAAGCTTGGTGTCATAATGGACAAGGACTTGTAGATTGATGTAATCCTACAATCCTTGACTAATTTATATGGGCAGTTCATCATGATCTTTTATATAAATAAACTCTAGTGCACCTTGGTTGAGTTAATAAATATGCTGGTTATTATTGAGCAAACTATGAAGGGTTCAAAAGGCTTAGTTCTGATTGTGGAGCGGACTTCTACCAAAAGAAAGTCTTTTGGAATGAAAAAAAAGTCTGTGAAGAAGCAAAAGGTTAAGAAGAAGAAGAAGAAGAATAAGGACAAGCCAAAAAAAAGATCATGGATAAGGAAAAGTATTTTCACTATAACTCCGATGGTCATTAGAAGCGAAATTGTCCTATATACCTGACCAACCTGAGGAACAAGAAGGCAGGTCTTTCTGGAGGTATGCTCGTCATTGAGACTAATCTTATGATTTCTTCTGCATTCAGTTAGGTGCTTGACTATGGTTCTAGTGCTCACTTGTGCACTTCTATACAAGGTCTTAAGGATAACAGGAGGCTAAGGAATGGTGAGATGATCCTACGAGTCAAAAATGGAGCAAGAGTTGCTGCTATGGCTATGGAAACCTACCCTCTTCGACTACCATCTAGATTAGTTTTAGTTCTTAGAGACTATTACTTTATGCCTACTGTAAGCAGAAATTTGATTTTTGTTTCATATTTAGAACAAAAGAATTATGTAATTAGTTTATTTAAAGATCACTGTATAATTTTTTATGAAAGAAATAAAATTGTAAGTAGTTTCTTAATTAATGGTCTCTATTAGTTACATATAGATGTTTCTATTTTTAATATCGAGCAAAACATGAGTGCCATAGGATCAAAATGACCTAGGGATAGTATTAACAAAAAGTATCTATGGCATCTTAGGCTAGGTCATATAATTAAAGACAGGATTAACAAATTAGAAAAATTTGAACTAATGGATCCATTGATTTTTTAGTTATATCCAATTTATGAGTCATGTCTTCAAGGCAAAATGACCAAGCTTTCTTTTATAGGACATGGGGAAAGGGCCATGGACCTACTTGCCCTGGTACATACAAATGTGTGCGGCCTATTTGATGTACCGGCTAAAGATAATTTTTTCTATTTCATTATCTTTACCAATGATTGATCTTAGTACGAGTATGTATACCTGATGCGACACAAGTCTGAAGCTTTTGAAAAGTTCAAAAAATTTAGACATGAAGTGAAAAAACAAACCAAAACGCCCATTAAAGTTTTTCGATCAGATCGAGAAGGTGAATACCTTAGTCAAAAATTTCTAGACTATCTCAAGGATAATGGCATAGTCTCATAATGGACTCCACCTAGAATGCCTTAACTCAATGAGGTTTCAAAATGGAGAAAACGGACTTTATTAGATATGGTCCGACTATGATGAGCTTCACAAACCTTCTTAAGTTTCTTTAGGGACATAGTTTAATGACAGCTATATATCTATTGAATAGGGTTCAATCTAAAACTGTTCCTACCACACCACATGAGATATGGCATCGTAAAAAATCAAATTTGAGTCATCTTAGAATTTTGGATTGTCCAGCTCATGTCAAGAGACAACAGACAGACAAGTTAGAGTCTAGATTCCTTAGAGCTTGGTTTATTGAATATCCTAAAGAGTCATTAAGATATTATTTCTATCTCTCTGAAGATCACAATGTGATTGTGAGTCAATATGCCATTTTTCTTGAAAAATAGTTTGCTCAGGATGGTAGCATCAGAAGATAGATTAGGCTCAAGAAAAATATCTCCGAAGAGCAACAAGCCAAGGAACCTATAAAACCCAGTCAGTCTGAGCCAATCCTTACACTAGCTCCTCCACCTGATAGATCAAGTTGGATTTTCATCCTTCTGAGAGGTACTTAGGTACTATTTCAGAGGATGTAGAAAAAATGTTCCTCATGAGAAATGGGGTTCATGGTGATGATCCTAAAATCTATGATGAGGTGATATCAGATATCGACTCCGAGAAATGGCGAGAGGCAATGAAGTCAGAGATTGAATCAATGCACTCAAACCAAGTTTGGACCTTAGTAGATCCATCTGAAAGTATAGTACCTATTGGGTGTAAATAGATTTTCAAGAAATAGATAGGTATAGATGAAAATGTGAAGACATTCAAGGCTAAGCTAGTGGCAAAAGGATATAATCATCATGAAGGCATTGACTATCAAGATACCTTCTTGCTAGTAGCCATGCTTAAATCCATCCGCACATTGCTTACTGTAGCAGTCTATTTCAATTATAAAATATGGTAGATGGATATAAAAATGATATTCTTAAATGGATATCTTGAGAAAGATATCTATATGGAATAGCTGCTTGATTTCACATCCAATGATGATGATCACAAGGTCTGCAAGTTACAAAGGTCCATATATAGACTAAAGTAAGCATCTCAGAGCTAGAATACTCATTTTAATAATGTGATCAAATTATTTAGTTTCATCAAGAATGAGGAGGAATCATGTATTTTCAAAAAGGTTAGTGAGAGCATTATTGTCGTCCTCGTACTATACATGGATGACATCCTCCTAATTAAAAATAATATTTTCATGTTGACTTCGATCAAAGTATGGTTGTCGAAAGAGTTTTCTATAAAAGACCTAGGAGAAACATCCTTTATTTTGGAGATTAAGGTCAATAGAAATAGACTGAAGAAGATGCTGGGTCTCTCATAGAAGATGTACATAAAGGAGGTGCTGAAGAGGTTCAACATGAAAAACTCCAAGAGGGAACTAGTATCCTTCAGACATGACATTTATCTCTCTAAAAAGATGTGCCCCAACACACCTGAGAAGATTGAATGCATGAGCAAGATCCCTTATGCATCGATAATAGGAAGCCTCATGTACACCATGCTATGTACACAACCATGATATCACCCATGCTGTGAGTATCACAAGCAGATATCAGTCGAATCTAGATAAAGAGCATTGAATTTCTGTGAAGTGTATCCTTAAGTACTTGAGAAGGACTAAGAATATGTTTGTGGTCTTTAGTAATAAAGAACTCTAGATCCAGGAGTATACAGACTCAAACTTTATGTCTAATATAGATGATCGAAAGTCAACATCTGATAGTCTGTTCTTATACAATGGTGGTGTTGTAAGCTAGAAGAATTCCAAGCAGATTGTGATAGTAGACTCCACCATGAAAGTAGAATATATTACTACCTCGAAAGCTATGAAGGAAGCATTTTGATTCAAGAAGTTCATCGTAGAGCTTGGACTGATGCCATCAGATGCTATCCCTCTGTACTATGACAACAATGGTGCCATAGCCCTAACTAAGCAGCCAAAGTCTCACTAGAAGTCGAAGCACATCAAGCGGTAGTATCACCTCATCCATGATTATCTCGAGAAGGGATACGTCGAGGTCAAGAGCATCGATACTGTAGATAATGTAGCTGATCCACTAATAAAGCCATTGAGCCAATAGAAAATTGAAGCCCACCTTGAAAAGTTAGGACTTAGATTTATAGCCAGTTAGCTTTAGGTCAAGTGGGAGTTTGTTAGATGAGTGCCCTAGAAGCCAAATTGGCCGATATTTGTAAAATACTTTCTAGGAGTATTTTTATAATTTTGACTAAATTTAATAAAAGAATTATTTTCTATCATGATAATGTATATTTTCAAGAGTTGAAAATTTAAGGCATGGATTATAATTAACTCATAAACTACTCTCGATCGTAGGATCATCATGAGGATGGTGATTGATCTAGAAGATTGATGTATGATCGCTTTTTTAGGATAGATGAGTCCTGAGTCTATGGTATGGAGACATCGAAGTGAAAGCATAGGTACTTGTTAAGAATAAGGGTACTAAGCATGACCATCTCGAGTAGTCATAAGGAAGTCTACCTTCTCATCGATGACTAGCTCGATGCTATAGTTATATGTCTGATATTTTGACCTGAGGTGCATCAGAAGTTTATTTTGAGTGTATTATAGTTTGACTATACCATAACTTGATCTCCTAATCATTCAAAATCCTAAAGTGTATATTGGCTATAACATGTTCATTATAGGAATTGGATCGCACCAATAGGGGATCTATTAATCTCGATAGAGAAGGAGTAGTCCTATGATAATTATGAGATCGAGTTCTTAAGCCCATGGCCATGGCAGTATGAATTAATAAAAAGAAGTTTTTATTAGGATTTCATACCAGACTCGAATCAAATAATTTATTCATATGATGGGTGTTAGGTCTGATGAGTTCACCTTGATCTTGATCCTATTTGGGCTAATGATAGAAAAACCCAATCACATAGATAGCTACATCGAGAGATTCATATTACATACTACTAGGTGTCATTGATGGATTTTGGGATCAATTAGAATTATCTTAATGATCGATAATTCTAATTGGATGAATCAGAAGAGTTTTGATCTATCAAAAGATGTTTCAATGATGTCGATAATAGAGATCATAACCTATCTTATTAGCATACAGAACTGAACCTAACTAGATCACACAAACAAGGATTTGGATCTGGATGACATCAATTGGGTTAATCAAACTTGATTGATTTGAATTTGATCCAATCAAGTTTAAGAAAATCATGCTAGCACTTGATTGATCCTGACTTTCTTTTTCTATCATCTTTCTGGTTCATCTTGAATAAGTCAAATTGGATTTGGCTCACTCGAAACCTTATATGGGTTTGTCCTAGTCTGACTGGACCTTGTCCTGGTCTAATCAAGGCTTATCTTAAAAGAAATGGGTTTGTTTTAAATCCCATAAGATGGGAACAAGACAAGGGTCAAAGGTTGACCCATATCGTAGGAAAGAAGGGAGAGGGGCATGCACCCCTGGAGAATTTCTAGGGGTGCATGCCACAGCATTTTTTTGCATGAAGTTTCTATGTGCATGCCCCTTTATGGTGTGCACACATTCTAGATGAAGGTGGGCATCCCATTTGAATGGGTTAAAGAGTTTGATTTGGATCAAACTCTAAGGAGATAAGAGCCTTGCACCAAGCCCTATACTTATCTCATCTCCATGCCACTTTCTCCACCATTTTGTGCGACAAAAATCTGGAGAAAATTGGTATGGGCGTGGGATTTAAGATTGCCGTCCTTTTGCTTTAATCAAACAAGTTGCTTAAAGCCCTAGGACTCCATGACTGCACATAGGTCTATAAATAGACCTCTTGCCAAAGGTGTTTAGTATTGCGATTAATCCATAGCAAAGCCTTGCTCCTCCCTTCATCTCCACACCCACTCCCTATGATCTTCTCACTTTTCTCCAAACCCAAGGAGTTGGGTGAAATAGCAAAGAAAGGTCAAGGTCCTGTAGGTGCAAAGATCAAGCAAAGCAATTTCAGGTCGTATGACGGACGGGCTGTTGTCGGAGATCATCTTCGAAGGCACACAAAAATTTTTTTGATCTAATCTTCTGAGATCAGATCTAGTAGGAGAGGACATCCAGATCTAATCTGAGTGAACTTCGGTAGAGGTCGAACACGTGCGTGGCTCAAGTCAGAATCTCAAATTTCGTTAGATCATCGACAAGATAAATAGTTTACCCAACAAGGTAACATTAGATGTTACTAGTTTTTATTTTAATTTTTAGTTTTGCTATCAGATCATTCTAATTAGATCTGAGAACTCTTAGATCTAATCAGATCTAAAAGAAATAAATTTAAAATTTTATTTTAGATCTGATCAGATTAGATCGATCCTACGGTTGGAAAACTAGGTGTTCCTTCATCCTTTAGGCAAGCTTTGTTGAGGTTGATGAAATCGATGCAGATCCTCTACTTGCTGTTGGACTTCTTGACCATGATGACATTGAAGATCCATTCTTGATGTTGCACTTTCTAGATGAACCTTGCCGCCAATAGTTCATCGACCTCCTCATCGATCGCCCGCTGTCGCTTAGGGGCAAAGATCCTCTTCTTCTATTCTAGATTTACGTTCAATCTATGAAAGATAATATCTAGAGAAATACCTAGCATGTTTGATGCCAACCAGGTGAAGACATCTTCATTGGCTTGCAGAAAGGTCACCAATCAGTCCTGGCATTCGGGGGCCAGCTCGATGCCAACCCGAATAGTCTTTGGCGGATCTTCTTCAAAGGGGATGGTAGCAAGCTCTTCTTCTAGTTGCCCTCTCAACTCTTATGCTTCTTCCTAGTGATTCTCAATCAACAGGGCCTCTACAAGCCTCATGCCCTTTATCATGCCAAAAAAGTACTATTGGGCGAGCATCTAGTCCCCATGGACTTCACTGACTCCACTGTGAGTCAAAAATTTCATGACTAGGTGATACGTGGAGACAATAGCTTGGAAAGCATTAAGTCCTGGCTACCCCAAGATGGAATTATAGGTGGATAGCACATAGACAATGAGTGTATTATCGACTTAAGTTTGAACCTATGAAATCACACACATAAGAGGTTTCTATCTAATCAGATGATTGATTAATGATTATGAATCATTTTATGATCAAATCATCAATGCGATTGATGATTGATATAGTGCAAGTATTGTAGGAGGATTAATTAGCAATTGGATTATTAATTAGCTCAATTTAATTGAGCATTAGAGCTAAGATCAAATTTAATTGAATTAGATTCAGTTTAGTTTGGTTTGAACTTGATTAGGTCAAGTCTAATTAGTTTATGAGATAACACATTTACAAGGAAGATCAATTTCCTATTCAATTAGGACTTGTGTGCACTTAATTTTTAATTGGCTTAGGATTTAAATTAGATTTACATAATATTGGTATAGAAATTGGTGAGGATGCTAGAGGTAGCTGGAGTTGGAAACATGAGGCCATCGATTGGACCTACAAAATAAAATCCTAATCGAAGGTGGGTGGCTCTAGCACGATCCTCCGATGCTCGAGTTAGTTTTTCGATCAACAGAAATGGAGTGCTCAAGAAAATAGAGAAGCAGAGTAATGGAAGAGGAGAGGGATTTCCGAAAAATATATCTGGAGGGTCCCTTTTATAAATGAAGCATATAACAAATTGATGGTGACAGTCGTAACCATCTGATAGTGAGCCGCTCAGGCCACATGGAGTTTATTATGGAGGATGAGTTGTCATTTATCATAACTCATAGGCAGTAGAGATTCTTTTGTTAGAGTTCGGACGTAGGTTAGAGACTTCGGTGTATGCGGTAGGCATATGATTGGCCGAGATCCATTGGGGGCAAGATCTAGCAGCTTTAAGAAGTTTGAAAACCTCCTGGGCTACGTGCAAGTAGGTGCCTCCTAAATTGAGATCTGAAGTTTTGTGTTCCATTCTTCGTAGAGCGGTTGTTATGAATCAGTGATTTGATGAGGTTTCTTTGGATGGCTCTAGCTGACTGATGTAGTAGGGGGTAAGTAGGTTTACGACTGGAAGGAGCACTGTCGGAAGGAGCGCAACTAGAGAAGTTCGTCTACAAGGAGTTCGACAAGAGAAGTTCATCCAGAAGGAGCATGACTGAAGGAGTTCATCTAGAAGGAGTGTGACTAGAGGGGTTCATCTGGAAGAAGCATGACTGAAGAAATTCATCTGAAAGGAGCATGACTGGAGAAGTTCATCCAAAAAGAATTTGACTGGAAAGAGCGCATTGTTCATGATACAAAGCTTCAACCATCTTCAAAGCTCGTCACCAATAATGGTCGAGAGGGTTGAACTTTGGCCCAGTCATTCACTTTAAGTTAAGAAGCAAGGTTAATTAAATAATAATTCTCTTTTACTATTCAAGATCATCTGGCCGGATTTTAGTGTGCCTTCAACAAACTTCATGGTATAGACTTGTTGTTGGAGAGTTCAGCGAATTCTTTCAGAATGGAGGTCGGCAACTAAGAACTTCAGCGGAGGTTATTTTACTCCAATACTTATCCCCCTACTCCCAAGTTCAAATTTTGAATGAAGGGAGTATAGAAAAATCTCTGCAATCGAAGTCCTTTATCAATCTTTCACTCCTAGAGAATGAAACCTTTTTGGCTTTGCTGAATTGGTGCCGAGGTTTAACACCAAATAACCTAAAAGGATAAATTTTTTTGAAGACTCGCCGGGCATGGAGCTCCGTGTATGGTGCAATTATTGTTTCGTCAGGTGTTAGGAGTGAGTGGGACACGCGGCGGGTTGGGGTTGGCTGAAGAGGTCCTATAATCATAAAACTCTCTGGTTTCACCCTTTTATTTAAGCCTTTCTTTTTCCTTCTGACTCTCCATCTTCATCTGCATTTTCTCTTTTTCCTCTCTTTCTCATTCTTCTCTGTATTTGTGTTCTTCCCTATCCATCAAATCTCCAGCCATCTCTGATCGATTCTTGTTCTCTCGATTGTCTTGCCTTGTTTTGCTCTCACTTGCAATCCTTTCGGCTATTGGAGTCTCCCTCATCTGTATCTTTTCTTTCCAATCATCTTCTTGCCAATCTAGGTTAGTCCTCAGTTACTCATTCTCTTCTTTTCCTTTTGTTTTTTAAGCTTTTTAGTCTTCTATACGAGTTTCACTATTCTTTTCCCAAGGTTTTACAATCTTTTCCTCATCACTTTTCTAGGGATTTCCAAGTTTCTTTCAATTTAAATGTCTTCCAAAACTTCATGATCATCCGATTCTAGGAGCCCTTCCTATCCGTCCTTTCAAAACCCTAGCTCTAGAGAAGAGACAGAACCTAGGGACATACCCCAACCGAACTTCATATCTAGAACCATCCTGTGTTCCTTATCTTCGAATGACCTTTCCTTAATTAAGATCCAATACAAAATTCCTCCTGAGTATGAACTAGAACTCCCTGGACCAAGTGATCGGGCTTCTTCCCCTCCTCCAAGGCATTTTTGTTTGTACTTAGAAGCTTTCGTGTCGGACTGAGACTTTCCCTCCCTCCTTTTATAGTAACTTTTTTTCATATTTTGAATATTTTCTTTGCTTTCGTAGTACCAAACTCTTTTAGGTTCATTATCAAATTCATCTCCCTTTGCCTCTCTGCCGAAGTTCATCCAACTATTTCTCTACTCTGAAACTTTTATACTTTCAAGCATCATCCTTCTATGAAGGACTGATGGTACTTCTCATCCTAGCTCGGTAAGAAAGGATTGTTGAAAGGTGCTCCTTCCTATATTCATAATTGGAAGAAGAGGTTCTTCTTTATGTCCTACTCAACTTTAGAGTTAGGGCTTCCTCCTTGGGGTTTTCTTAGAGAATCAGTCCGACGAGCTCCTGGTCAGAGGGGGACGATCTTGATTCCATCGATAAACTCAGGAACTATCGGGCTCCCCTCCTATCTAAACTTCTAAAGGATAAGATCTTATTTAATATAGGCCTAAGTCCTCTTAATCCTGCTGGTATATCACCGTACTTTACAAAATTTTTTCTTCTTTCTTTTTTCCCTTTTCTTTTTTGATCATTCTTCCTTCTTTTTATTATAGAAATGGATGCTCAGGCAGTTAAAATGCTCACTAGGGTGCTACAAGCACACAAGAGAAAAGGGAAGGCTCCTAGCGAGGCTTCAAAGAAGGTGAGGATTGACATCCCGAGCTCTATAGCTCCTACCGATGTCACCACTACTCCCAAGGTTTCTAGTGATGCCGAGGTTATTCCGATCACCTAGGTGGGTGCTACTGATGGGGCCACAGTGCCCCCCACATCCTCGGGTCCTTCCATCGAAGTTGAAGTTCCAAAGCTTCTTGCGAAAGGAGAGAAGAAAGAGAAAAGAAAGGAGAAACAAAAGTCGATTACTATAAAAGTTCGGCATAAAGCTCATGCAGTAAGTCCGATAACGGCGATGAGGACTCAAAAGAAAATCCCTTCTGCAATTAGGACATCATTAGAAATTTAGTCGATAAATTCACCCTATCCAAGATGGTCGATAAGATCATTAACTTCGATTATGAGCAATGCACTTGGGATTTCCTCGGGGCCTTCCTCGAGGTAGTTACCTTACCCCTTCTTTCTTCCTCTTTTTGTTTTATGTGTGTATATATGCCTAACTTAATTTACTTCTTGCATTTCTCGCTCATATCAAAATGGTGAACTGCTTGAGGTTGGAAGCATTGAAGACTCAGGAGGACCATCAAGCCAAAGTCAGTCGCCTTCAGAAAGAGAAAGCCATCGAGGTCGATCGCCTTACGAAGGAGAAGGCTGCCGAGATCAAAGCTCTTTAAGAAGTGCTCAAAAAGGAAGAGCAAACATCGATGGAACTAAAGGCCATCTTGGCTTTAGAAGAAGAGAGGAGGAAGAAGGCTTAAGCCAAAATCACCAAATTGAAGGAGCAAATTTCGAAATAGATCTTGGAGGTGAAGGTCCAAGCAGTAGAGGAATTCAAGATTTTCTCTGAGATGAGGGAGCTAAATGTCAAGTTCGACTAGGAGGCCTTCATCAAGGGGTTTGAGCTTTGTGAGGATAGGATAGCTAGCAAGTTCTCCGAGCTCAACCTTAACTTTCTTATTGAAGGGGCTCCTAGAGAAGAAGTGGGACCATCTACTGCTGCAACCAACCTTCCCTCCATCGAGCCTGCCACTAAAGAGCCGAAGTTGACCGACGTGGCATCGAACTCCTCGACTACTCCCTAAGAGGTCTGAGGTCTCTGAATTTATATTTTTCCTTTTCATTTATCTCTTCTCCTATACTTGAATATTTTGAATTAATAAAAAAAAAATTCTTTATGCTTATGGTGTGGTATGCTTGTATTTTAGGATGCCCATAGCGAAAATAATCATAATTCACCTCCTCTTACTGATGCCATATCATTACTCCAAGGCCTTCCCCTGAGACATACCATTAAAGACCTGAAGAAGAAAGTACATCAAACTAAGAGGAAACTGAAGAAAGCAAAGGACGAGCTTCAAAAGTTGAAGAAGTATTATTTGGAAGCTATAATTGAAGTTGCTTATCTTCAATAAGTCCATAGAAAGGGTGCCATGGACTACATTAATAAGAAGCACCATATGATAGAGGAGCTAGAATAGGTGAAGAAGCTTAGCAGTGATAAGACATGGACTTTAACGGCCAAGGCAAGCTCTTTAGAAGTCGAGTTGAGGACTGCGCAAGAAAGGATTTGGTTACTCAAAGGAAGCTCGGCATGGTCTACCAACCGAGAGAAATATGACTGAAACTAGACAAAGAAGTTCTCTGAACTTCAACACCAATTATAGGTAGCTGAGGACTCTCATAACAAATATAGATGCGATTGGTGTAGCCAAGTCGCCGACCTCAAAGGAAAGCTTTGAAGAGTTGATGATAAGATTGCTCGACTTCGACGATAATTGTCTGAAAAGGCTCGAGCTAGCTTGAGTAGGGACTCAACAAAGGTTCTATCTTTATGGAGCTTTTTGGAGAGCTTGTCTACATTATATGAGAATAGCCAAACAGAAGTGCAAGAGTTGAAGATGCAAATGGACTATCAACAGGATGCTATGAAGGATGCAAAGGTCGAGTCAACCGTGTTAAGAAAGAAGCTGAGGAAAGTTGAGGATGACTCCCAAAGGTATAAGAAGTTGTTGAGTGAAAGCCTGGCAGCTCGAAGAAAAGATTAAGGACTTGAAGTTATCCTTGGTATTGGCCAGTACTGGTAGTCCGCAGTCTGACTCAAAATAGGATTTCGGCATCTTTTTCTCTTCTTCTTTTTTCTCATCTCTCCTCGTTTTAAGCTAGTCCTATGGACCTTTTTATGTACCAAACTTTTATTTCAATGAAATATTATGATCATTTCATCTCAGATGCATGCTTTTTTAGTTATTTTTTTTGCAGTTGTGGAGTTATCCCTTAGTAATGGTTGTAGCTTGCTGCAGCATATATATACCCTTTAATCATAGACAATAACTCTTGGGTAAGTTTTCTTTTTTTTTTTATGGGTTTGTATAATCAGGCCCTTGTGTCTTTTGTGTCTAGATGAGATCCTCCTTCTCCTAAGATGATTGGTCTTTATCTTTGTTAGAGCGAGATTCTCCTCATGTCCCTAACAAAATTATTAGAGCATAAAAGGGCTGTTGAAAGGGCCTCTCTCCTTTGATCCGTGTCAAGACGAGATTCTCCTCCTGTTCCTAACACGGCTAGCTTTTACCTTTATTAGGATGAGATCCTCCTCTTATCTCTAACAAAGTTATTCGGATACCAAAGGGCCATTGAAAGGAACTCTCCACTCCTCCTATCTTAAACAACTGAAGATCTTCATCCATGTCAGGACAAGGTTTTCCACCTGTTCCTGACATTGTTAGCCTTTATCCTTATTAGGATAAGGTTCTCCTCCTATTCCTAACAAGATCATCGGGGCATGAAAGGGCTCTTGAGAGGGCCTCTTTTCTTTGACCCATCTCAGGACGAGGTTCTCCTCCTGTTTTTGAGACAGTTGTCTTTTATCTTTATTAGGACGAGACCCTCCTCCTATCCCTAACAAAGTTATTGGGATGCAAAAGGATCATTGAAAAGGCCTATCTCCTCCTCCTATCTTAAACAATTAGAGGTCTTCATCTGTATCAGTACAAGATTCTCCTCCTATTTCTGACATGATTAGCTTTTACCTTTATTAGGATGAGATTCTCCTTCTGTTCCTAATAAGATCATCGAGGTACAAAATGACCATTGAGAGGGCCTCTCCCTTTTGACCCATGTCAGGATGAGGTTCCTTTCTTATTCCTGACATAGTTGGCTTTTATCTTTGTTAGGACAAGGTCCTTCTCCTATCCCTAACAAAGTTATTGAGATGCAAAAGGATCGTTGAAAGGGCCTCTTTCCTCCTTCTGTCTTAAATAATTGGAGGTCTTCATCCATATCAGGATGAGGTTCTCCTCCTATTTCTGACATGGTTGGCCATTATCCTTATTAGGATGATATTCTTCTTCTATTCCTAATAAGATTATTAGCGTATGAAAGGGCCATTGAGAGGGCCTCTCTCCTTTGACTCATATCAGGATGAGGTTCTCCTCCTATTTCTAATATGGTTAGCTTTTATCTTTATTAGAATGAGGTCCTCCTCCTATCCCTAACAAAGTTATTGAAATGCAAAAGGACCATTGAAAGGGCCTCTCTCCTCCTATCTTAAACAACCAGAGGTCTTCATCCATATCGAGATGAGGTTCTCTTTCTATTCTTGACACAATTAGCCTTTATCCTTATTAGGATGAGGTTCTCCTCCTATTTCTAACAAGATCATCAGTGTATGAAATAGCCGTTAAGAGTGCCTCTCTCCCCTTTGACCCATGTCAGGATAAGGTTCTCCTCATATTCCTAACATGGTTGGCTTTTATCTTTGTTAGAACAAGGTCCTCCTTCTATCCCTAATAAAATTATTGAGATGCAAAATGGTCGTTAAAAGGGCCTCTCCCCTCCTCCTATCTTAAACAACCGAAGGTCTTCTACTTCGTTTAAGGATGGAGCTCGGTTAGATTGTTTCCAGTCATCATATAGTTTTGCACTAAGGAACAACAATATTAAAATAAAAAAAATTTATTGAAGCAAGGTTATCGATAATACATTCGCAAGTTCTTCAAGTTTTAAGGTCGTGGGAGTGTTGACCCTCTAAGTTTCTTTACATAATATATTCCCAATCGAACGACTTCTACGATCTCATAGGGGCCTTCCTAGTTCAGGGTTAGCTTTTCTTGATTTTAAGATTGTGAAACATCTGCTCATCGAAGCACTAGATCTCTTACTTTGAATATCTTGCTTCTAACCATGGAGTTGTAGTAGTGGACTACTTTCTACTTATAGGCTGCCATTCGAATTTGAGCCTTCTCTCGCCTTTCTTCTAGTAGATCGAGATTTATCTTGAGATCCTGAGAGTTGTTCTATTCACTAAAAGCTTCAATTCACACTGAAGGAAGTTCAAGCTCAATTGGAATGACTGCCTCTATCCAAAAGGCCAACGCAGAAGGGGTTTCTCCAGTTAGGAACCTTTGAGTGGTTCTATAAGCCTAGAGCACATGATAAAATTCATCCAGGTTTCTTTTGCTCCTTCAAGCTTGACCTTTATCCCTTGAAGCAAAGTTCTGTTAGTAACTCTAGCATCACCATTCGCTCATGGATAAGATACTGATATAAAGTGGTGAGAAATATTCAACTTTTCATAGAACTCAGCGAACTTCATTCCTACAAACTGGCATCCATTATTAGTGATTAATGTTCATGGTAGACCAAATCTACAAGCTATCGATTTTCAAATGAAGTCCTGCACTTTGGCTTCAATGATCTTCGTCAGAGGTTCGGCCTCAACCCACTTAGTAAAATAATCTATGGCCACCAATAGGAACTTTCGTTATCCAAATGCCTTGAGAAAAGGCCCAAGTATATCCATCCCCCACTGTACAAATGATCAAGAGGAAAATAATGGTGTGAGTTGTGAATCCAACTATCTTTAAATGTTTGCTTTTTTCTGACATCTATTATATTTTCTTACATAATCTATCGCATCTTGGTGCATCGTTGGCCAATAGTATCCCTACCAAAGTAACTTATATGATAAGAATCTTGCCCCTAGATGATTTCTGCATATTCCTTCGTGATCCTTCCTCAAGGCATAATCGGCTTCAAAAGGTCGGAGATATTTGAGAATTGGTAAAATGTACGACCTCTTGTACAACTTATTTTAATGTAAAACATAGCAGGAAGCCCAATTTCTTAACTTTTGAGCTTCTTTGTAATCTCTAAGAAGAATTCCATCTTTGAGATAAGAGATCAATAGATCAATCCAGTTGGGCTCATGATCGACTTGCATTACTGCCTGCAATTTCTCAAAACTTGATTATTGTAGAACTTCATAGAGGACTTCTTTCAGTAGTTTATTTGGAGCTAAGGTGGCCAAATTAGAGAGAAGATCGGCTCTGATATTTTCTGCCCTAGGGATCTACTGGATATCAAAATTGACAAAGGCTGAATTTAAACTCTTCACTCTTTTCAAGTACTTCTTCATACTTTCTTTCCAAGCTTTAAAGGTATTATTGACTTGTCCCACTACTAGTTAAGAATCACTATAAACCTTTAAATATTTTGCTCTCAATTCTTTGGCTATTCTTAGTCCTACAATCAAGGCTTTGTACTCTACTCCATTGTTGGTGGTGGGAAACTCGAAGCATAAAGCATATTCAGCTACAACTTCTTCTGGATTAACGAGAATCAAGCCTGCACCCGCCCTAAAGACATTAGATAAACCATCCACATGTGATGCCCAAAAGTTCTCAAGAAGATTAGTCTTTTCTGCAGGGGAGCTGGGGATATGAACTTCTTGGTGCTCTGGCTCGGTTGCATCTGGAATGATGCACTCCACTAAAAAATCAGATAGTATTTGAGCTTTAATGGATGGTCGAGGTTGAAATGAATGTCAAATTTAGTTAACTTAATTGCCCACTTTGCAACTCTTCCGAAGGTATCAGGTCGGTGAAGAACTGCCTTGATGGGTTGATCAATAAGGAGAGTACTAGTGTATCACTAAAAATAAGGTCGAAGCTTCCAGGCTATAACCAACAAGGTATAAGTTAGTTTTTCTAATTTAGTATAGCTTATTTTTACATCCCTTAAGACTCTGCTTATATAGTAGATCGACTTCTAAACTTTGGCTTCTTTTCTGACTGGTATGGCTCCAATAGCTGTGGGGGATATAGCGAGGTACAAGAATAGCTCTTCTCCAAGTTCAGGTTTGGCTAGAAGTGGGAGCAAACTGAGATAGTTCTTCAATTCTTTAAGGGCTTGTTGGTACTCAGGAGTCCAGTTAAAGTTCTTAGGTTGTTTGAGTACTTGAAAGAAGGGCATGCAGCACTCCATTGACCTTGAACTAAAGCAATTCAAGGCTGCTATCTTGCCTATGAGGCATTGAACTTCTTTCATTATTTTTGGGATAGTCATCTCTTGGATGACTTTGATCTTTTCTGGGTTGGCTTTAATGCTATGGCTTGACATCATGAATCTCAAGAACTTCACCGAGATTACTTCGAAAGTATATTTTGTAAGGTTCTACTTCATCTTATACTTTTAGAGGATACCGAAGGTCTCCTCAAGATCGATAATATGATTTGGCGAAGATTGGCTTTTAACCAGCATGTCATCTACATAGACCTTCATATTTTGGCCGATCTACTCTTTGAAGATCTTATTTATCATGCCCTAATAAGTTGTTCCTGCATTTTTAAGCCCAAAGGGCATGATCCTATAACAATAAAGACTATGGTCAGTAATAAAAACAGTCTTCTCCTCATCCTCTAGTGCTATCCGAATTTGATTATATCCAGAGAAGACATCCATGAAGGTAAGGAGTTCATGGTCTGAAGTTGCATCTACCAATTGGTCAATCCTGAGCAGAGGATAGCCATCTTTTGGGCAAGCTGTGTTTAAGTCTGTGATGTTTATGCACATCTTCCACTTGTCATTTGCTTTTTTAACAAGAACAACATTTGCAATCTAATCTGGATAAAGCACTTTCTAAATGAATCCTGCCTTGAGGAGTTTGTCAACCTCATCTATTATAGCCTTCTACCTTTCTAGAGCAAAACTACGCTTTTTTTGTTTTACTGACCGATGTTTTAGGTCCACACCCAAACGATGCTTCATTACTTCTACATCAATCCTGAGCATGTCTGCAAGCGCCCAGGTGAAGATATCAACATTTCTTTACAAGAAGGTGATGGGCTACTTTCTAACTTCTTCTTTTAGATTCGAGCTGATCTTTATAGTGTGCTCTTTATTCCCATCATTCAAAGGGACCTCCTCTAGGTCATCAATGGGTTTCATCCTTTCTTTAGATAGGTCATCACGGGTGTCGAGTCCATCCACTGGATAAGGGTTTGCTTGTCTTCCTCTCTATAGGGCGATATTGTAGTAGTACCGAGCTAGTGCCTAATCTCCTCTGACCTTTTCGACTCTATGTCTTGTTGGAAACTTCATTTTCAGGTAGTAAGTCGAACCACAGTCTAGAGTGCATTCAAACTAGATCAGCCAAGGATCGCATTATAGGCAAAAGGAGCTTTGACTACTAAAAAATCGACTTGAGCTCTAGATTACTTTAGATATCAGTCTGCTACTACAGGCAATGTTACTATTTCTTTCACTAACATTGCATCACCCATGAATCCTACTAATGGGGAGTTCATCAGGCCCATCCTACTATCAAATATGGATACTTTAGAAAAAATATCATAAAATAAGATATTAGCAGAGCTTTCATTATCAATTAAAATACGGCATACATCATAATTAGCAATATTTAAAGTGACTACAACCATATTATTATGCAAAAGCTGAACTTCTTAGGCATCTTCTTTGGTGAAAATGATGGGTTCTTCGGTTCGCTGCTTCTTTGCTATCTCTATTGACCCACTGGCCTCGTCTCGTTGATGTCCCCCAGTGATAGTGTTGATGATTCCAAGGAGGGCCGATCTCCTTACGGCTCATCTCACTGAGGTAGTTCAAGCTGGAGTGGGGCTCTTAGATGATCTTCTCTTCTCTCTGGTTGGTGCCTAATAAACTGATCTAGCTGACCTCTTCTGATCAGTGCCTCAATCTTGTTCTAAAGCTGAATACACTCTTCAGTATCGTGACCATGGTCATGATGCTAGAAGCAATTCTTGTTGGGGTTGTGCTTGGCTGGATGAGTCTACATGCTCTCCGACCTTAGAACTACTCCCTTATCACCATCAGCACCTGGATCTTTGAGGTATTTAAGAGAGCATAGTTGTTGAATCTTTTGGGAGGAAAGTTCCACTGAGTCCTTCGATCCGAACCTTCCTACTAATGAGCTCAAGAAGTTTAGGCTCGTCTGTGCTCGGGAGGAGTTTGGAGCATGGTCGAGCTTCACCCAACTTTCTTTTAGGTGTGGGCTTGCTGGATTTACCCGCTTGCCGCTCTCTTGTGGCCTCATCATCCTTCAATTTGAAGACCTCCTCCGCTTGGGCATAACCTTTAGCTTGGGCCAACATATCAGCAA
Source organism: Cocos nucifera (assembly GCA_006176705.1). Taxonomy (NCBI): domain Eukaryota; kingdom Viridiplantae; phylum Streptophyta; class Magnoliopsida; order Arecales; family Arecaceae; genus Cocos; species Cocos nucifera. The sequence continues at coordinate 323,498 of QRFJ01000787.1, read as the reverse complement.
AATCCTTGGGGTACTTTTTTTTTAGGAAGGATAAAAGGTCATTCTTCTAAAGACCATCTTTCAGTGCGACCTTGGCTACAGACTAATCCAAGTTTCAAACCTCCAGCACAGCAGCATTGAAGTGGCTGACATAAGCTCAGATAGACTCTCCTTCTTTCTACTTTATCTTGATGAGGGAGTCTGAACCTCATCTTGGATGTCGACTGCTTATGAAATGAGCCATGAACTGATGGCTCATCTAGTCAAAAGAAAAGATCGTACCTAGCTTAAGGCTTGAGTATCAGTTTCTTGCTGCTTCTTTCAGGATAGATGAAAAAGCTCAGCATAGAATGGCATCCGGTGTGCCATAAAGCAGCATCATCATCCAGAAGGCCTTAAGATGGTCGACCAGATTGAAAGTCCCATCGTAACTCTTGAAGTGGGAGAGCTTGAAGTTTGGAAGGATAGGTTCTTGCATGATTTTGATAGAGAAGGGGGGATTGGTGCAGATGTCATCATGATAGGCTGGGACGGCATGGCGGAGCTCCTCAATCTGCCAATTCATATCTTGAAGTTTCTGATCGAGAGCATCATCTTGACCATGGAACTAAGAGGGTCACCTGCTGTAGATAGGAAAAGTCTTCTTTGGGGAAGAATCATATTTGGAGCTGGGGTTCCTAACTCTTTGCTTCTCCTTCCCAGGGGTAACGAGCCTACTGACCTAGGTTGCCCTTCTCTATGCCAGTTCTTGAAGTTCCGATGGAGGTCTCTCTGGCTAGACTGCTGCTGGGGGCTAGTGCATAGCCTGTACCATTTTAGTGAGATCTTAAACCTGCTGCATCAACAAATTAAACTACTCTGGATCCATCATGGCCATCGGTAGAAGAGGTTGAGGAGCTGACGATGGAGCTAAAATGGATGAATCTAGCTCGAAATTGATGGTAGAAGCAGTAGACCACCAGATGGCTATCTTCTTTAGGGGCATTTCTAGAGCAAAAGAAGATTAAACAGAAGTAGATTCAAGAGATTAGGAGAAAAAAGAAGGCAGATAGGATTGATTGGGCACTCCTTTTAGAACAAAGATGCAGAGTCTCTTCCTCTAGCGTTAATCCTATTGGTGCAAAAATCTATTAGGATGCTGAAGGCAACTGGAGATGGAAAGATGAGGCCACGGACTAGACTTGCAAAACAAAATCCTAACCGAAGGTGGATGGCTCCAGCAAGATCCTCCGACACTCAAGTCAGTTTTTTGGTCAACTAGAATTGAGTGCTCAAAAAAATAAAGAAGTAGAGTAATGGGAGAAAAGAGGGCTTTTCAAAAAATGTATCTAGAGAATCCCTTTTATAAATGGAGTGTGTAACAAACTAATGATGACAGCCATAACTATCTAGTAGTAGGCCACTCAGATCACATGAAGTTTGTTATGGAGGATGAGTTATCGTTTATCGTGACTCATAGGTGGTGGATGAAGAAAAAATCCTGATTTTTTGGATCACGTTCATTCAAATCTGATTGGATCAAGAGAGATATTTCAAAAAAAAATTTTATGAATCTAGATCAGATTTGAGATGTTTTAGATCTAATTTTATAAATCTAATAAATAAAAATAAAAATAAATTAAATCTAATTTAATTTATATCTTAATGTGAATGAAAATTCAGATTTTTTGGATCAGGTTCGTTCAGATCTGATTGGATTGAGAGGCATATTTCAAAAATTTCCTCTTAAATTCTAATTAGACCTGACACTTTTCAGATCTAATTTTATGATCTGATAAATAAGAAAATAAAATTAAATTAATTTTAAATTAATTTTACCTTGATTCTAGGTAATCTGATTATCCATTGATGATCCTACCGAAGCCCTGAGGTTCTGGATCTAGCCATGCAAGCGCCTAGCCTCTACTGGTATCCACTCGAGCTGGATCTGTAGATCTTCTTCTTCTCTTTTTTTTTTCAAAAATTAGATCTGGATCTGATTTGGAGGATCCTTAAAACTTCTTTTGAAGATCACCCGTTGTCTCTACAGTAGTGCTGCCTTCTTCCTTTTTCATCAGCCTTTTCTTGCCTAACTCGCACTAATCTGAAGGCCCAACTTTCTTGGGCGTGGAGAAGAGAGAGAGGGCCAGATGGTGGCATAGAGAAGGGAGGGGGGCAGCCTTGGGGTGTGGCTAAGAGGAGAGCTTAAAAGTGGGCACAGATAGGGTCTATTTATAGACTCTACTGTGCCATGCACTGCTGCATCACCCCAGCCAATCACGTTGCTTCATGCAATCAGATCTAAATCTAATTAATGGGATGACATCACCTGATCCAATCAGATGAGAAACCCATTGGTTCATTCTTAGATGGTGCCTAAGACTAGTCAAAGTAGATACCCAAGGGCCACCTAAGTAGAAACCAAGAAGCAACCTGGAGTCCCATCCATGTAGGACTCCAACGTCCCTATCCATGGACGCACGCCATCCTAGGCATGCACCCCCTTCTTTCCAATTTCTAGAGAGGGGATAAGACCCTATCTACTCTCCAATAAGTGCATGACACATGGGAAGATATCCAAGGGTCAAAGGTCAACATTCGACCAAGTCAAAGTATAAGAATTAGCAGATGATGGAAAATGGCAGATGTTGCCTCAAATTTATCTCATAAATTAAGACAACCCTTTTCTGACTTGGACAAGCTCCAGTCAGACTAGGTAAAGGTACCTGAGTGAGCATAAACTCATTTGGTTCAGTCGAGATAACTTTTATGATAGAAAAAGGAGAATGTTAGGCTTAATCGTGTGCTAGCACAATTTTCTTGAACCTAATTGAATCTTATTCAAATCAATTGAACTGGGTTAGTCCAATTAATGATATCCAAATCCAAACTCTCATTTGTGTGACTCAGTTAGGTTCAATTCTATATGGTAATGGGATATATCATGATCTCCATCATCGACATCATCGAAATTTCTTTCGATGGATCAGAACTCTTCTGATTCAGACAACTTAGAATGATCGATCATCTAAATCATTCTAATTGTCCCCAAAATCCACCAGTGACACCTAGCAGCATATGGTGGCAGCCCATCAAAATTGAAAACAAACCTCTCAATGCAGCCACTTGTGTGATTAAGTTCTTTTATCTTGAGCCCCGATCAGATTAGGGTTAAGGTGAACTCATCAAATCCTAATTTCTATCATATGATTTAATCATTCGATTCAAGTCTGATGTGAAAATCTTAATAGAAACTCTTTCTATTATTTTATTCTCTGCCATGGCCATGGGCTTATGGACTTGATTCTCATGATCATCATAGGGTTGCTCGTCTTCTACCGAGGTAGATAGATTCCATCTTGTGCAATCCAATTCCTACAATGAACATGCTATAGCCAACATACACCTCAAGGTTCCGAATGGCTAGGAGACCGAGTTATGGTGTAGTCAAACTATAACATCCTCAAGGTGAACTGTCGATGCACCTTAGGTCAAAAAACCAGACACACCACTGCAGCATCGAGTCAGTCATCGATGAGAAGGTAGACTTTCTTATGACTACTCGAGGTGGTCACGCTCAATGCCCTCGTTCTCTAACGAGTACCTATACTCTCGCTCTGATGTTTCTACACCATAGACTTAAGACTCATCTACAAAGAACTGATTATACACTAATCTTCCAGATCAATCACATCTTCATATGATCTACGTCAGAGCTTTTATGAGTTAATAATGAAAATTCTTGTCTATTTCACTCTTAAAAAATAAGAATTATCATTACCTTAACTCAAAGATGTATCACAGACACTAAATACATCATATGTAATAGAAATAATTTATTTATTATTTTAGTCAAATTTATAATTTGTCGTAGCATGTATTACAAGTGTTACCAATTCTAACTTCTAAAGCATATATATCTAACAAACCCTATTGACCTAAACCAATTGACTACAAATCTAAGTTCCATCTTCTAAGATGGGTTCATCTTCTGCTGGCCTAACGGCTTTGTAAATAGGTCCCCGCATTATCTTGCGGAGTCGACTCTTTGAGCTCGAGTAACCCTTCTCGAGGTAATTGGGATAGTGTATCGCCGCTCGATGTGCAGATTTTTGGTAGACCTGGCTCCTTAACAAGCGCTATGGCCAATTGTTGTGTAGAACAAGAGAATGGCATCTGATGGCATCATCTGATTCTGTGTAAACTTTTACCAATGCCTCTTTTGCACTTTCTGATCAGCGATTATTCTGTTTGATGGATATGCTATCATGTCGTTGAACTTTTCAACTGACACTCCATCATTGCACACAAAAGACTCCAGATTCGACTTTCGATCATCTACATCGGACATAAAATCCGAGTCCGTATACCCTGCACTTGGAGTTCTCCATTGCAAAGATCAGTACATATCCTTAGTTCTTTTTAAGTACTTAAGGATACATTTCACAGAGTCCAGTATTCTTCACCTAGATTTGATCTCTCATGACACTCACGGCATGGGCTAATCAGGTCGTGTACACACATGGCATACGTGAGGCTGAAGCATAAGGGATCTTGTTCATGCGTTCTATTTCCTAATGTGCTAGGCACATCTTTGAAAGATGAATGCATGCCTGAAGGGTACTGAACCCCTCTTAGTGTTTTTCATACTAAACCTCTTTAGTACTTCCTCTATGTACATCTTCTGTGAAAGTCCTAGCATCCTATTCGGTCTATCCCTATAGACCTTAATTTCTATAATAAAGGATGCTTCTCCTAGGTCTTTCATGGAGAATCTTTTAGATAACCACATTTTAACTGTGGTCAACATATGAATATCATTTTTGATAAGGAGGATGTCATCCACGTACAATACGAGGAAGACAATAGCGCTCCCACTGAGCTTTTTAAAGACACATGGCTCCTCATTTTTGATGAAATCAAATATTTTGATCACATCATTAAAATGAGTATTCAAGCTCTGAGATGCTTGCTTAAGTCCATATATGAACCTTTGCAGCTTGCATACCTTGTGATCATCATCACTAGATGTGAAACCTAGCGACAATTTCATATAGATATCTTTCTCAAGATATCCATTTAAGAACACCGTTTTCATGTCCATTTGCCATATTTCATAATCAAAATAGGCTGCAATAGCAAGCAATATGCGGATGGATTTTAGCATAGCTACTGGTGAAAAGATATCCTGATAGTCAATGCCTTTACATTGACTATAATCTTTTGCCACTAATCTAGATTTGAATGTATCCACATTCTCATTTTCTCCAATCTTGCTCTTGTAGATCCATTAACACCCAATAGGTACTATACCTTCTGGTAGATGTACCAAGATTCAGACTTGGTTTGAGTGCATCAAGTCAATTTCTGACTTTATTGCCTCTAACCATTTCTTGAAGTCGATATCTGATAATGCCTCGTTATAGGTTTTGGGATTATCACCATGAACCCCATTACCTATGAGAAATATTTTCTCTACATCCTCTGAAATAGTACTTAAGTACCTCTCAAGGGGATGGGAAACCCTTTTCGATCTATGAGGTGGAGGAGGTAGTGTATGGATTGGCTTAACCTAACTTGGTTCCATTTGGTCCTTAGCTCGTTGCTCTTATGAGACTTTCTCATCGAGCTTAATCTGCTTTTCAATGCTGCTATCTTGAATAAACTATTTTTTAAGAACGATGATATGTCAACTCACAATCACATTGTGATCTTTTGGAATGTAGAAATAATATCCTAATGACTCTTTAGGATATCCTATGAATCGAGCTCTAAAGGATCTAAA
>QRFJ01000787.1:253811-316755 GCA_006176705.1 Cocos nucifera | reverse complement strand
TAAGTGAGACCGGTGGAAGGATATGCCATTATTCGATAGAATGCATTTAAGTCGAGTAGCTTCCAATTAAAAATGAGTCGATCGTATTTGCCAAACTTACCTTGGACACCATATTGTTGAGCCAGAATCAATCGGGTTTGCCTATAATCCAGACTCTAACCACTGAGCCTAATTAGGTCTTAGCTTGATCGATCACTCACATCATTCGATCTTGACCCAGACTTAATCCTATTATGTTGGTTAATTTAAGCAATGTTGATCCCATCAACCAACTTCTTTCTTCAAAAGTTTTTTTTTTTTTTTTTTTTTTTTTTTTGTCTTAGATCTGAAATTCTTAATTTTAGACCTAATTAATATTTCATAATCTTAATTCTTAATTAAGTTTAGAGTTCATAAATAAAATATGTATATTAAATCCTAGGATTTCAAGATCTAGGATTTTATAGAAAAAAAGTTCTTAATTTCTGATTAAGGACGAACGCGCAGCACCCCTACACATTATAAGAACACTCCATCGAATGGAAGGAGAGGTTATTTAAACCTTACTTTGTTCTTATGACTGGACAGCCAAGGGAAATGCCTTAATCAAAAATATGCAAAACTATAAAACTAGTTAAATCTACATTGTATATCTCATATACAAAAATTGATCTAACTATAAACATATTTTGCATACATCTTATATTTTGCATACATCTCATGTATCATATCATGCATATTTTTAGATCTAAATTATTCTATAATTATCTAAAAAATTAGATTTAAATTGATCACATCAAAATAAATTCTAATCTAGATAATTATGTAGAACTATTCTACAACTAGTCTAAACATGCATTCATCATATCTCATATGATCCAAAAATTAAATAATTTTATTTTTTATTTTTCAAATCTTATTATAATAATTATAATATTAAAAAATAATAAATAAATAGATCTAAAATCATAACTTAATCAAATTAAATTATGAACATGCAAGACTATGTATAGAACAGTTCTATTTTACAACTAGTCATGCATCTTGTAAAACTTAGATCTAAATTATTTAATTTTAATTTTTTTATTTTTAGATCTAATCATATCTCATGTGATATCTAAAATTTTCTATTTAATAGATTAAAAATAAATTTAAATTAGATCTAAATAATTTTTAGAACCTGGCTCTGATACCAGTTGAAAGAGAAATCCTGATTTTTTGGGTCAGGTTCGTTCAGATCTGATTGGATCAAGAGAGATATTTTTAAAAAAATTTTTATAAATCTAGATCAAATCTAAGATATTTTAAATCTAATTTTATATATCTAATAAATAAAAATAAAAATAAATTAAATCTAATTTAATTTATACCTTGATATTAGGTAATCAGATTACCCTTTGATGATCCTGCTATTTGCTTGAGGTTCTGGATCTAGCCACGTAAGCACCTGACCTCTACCGGTATCCACTCAAGCTAGATCTAGAGATCTTCTTCTTCTTTATCACCTCTTCAAATATCATATCTAGATCTTATTTGGAGGATCTTTAAAACTTCTTTCGAAGATCTACAGTCATCTCTGCAGCAGTGCAGCCTTCTTTCTTTCTCGTCATCTTTCTCTTGCCTGGATTGCACCAAACTGGAGCCCAAATCTCCTTGGGCATGGAGAGGAGAGAGAGGACCAAAAGATGGCATGGAGGAGGGAGAGGGATAGTCTTGGGGTATGGGCTAAGAGAGAACTCTTTTAAAGTTAGGCACAGATAGGATTTATATAGACCCTACTGCACCATGCAGTGCCACATCATCTCGACCAATCACATTGCTTCATGCAATCAGATCTAAATCTGATTGATGGGATGACATTACCTGATCCAATCAGATGAGAGCCCCCTCAATTCATCCTTAGATGGTGCCTAAGATTGGTCAAAGTCTATTCCTAGGCACCACCTAAGTAGAATTCAAGAAGCAACCTAGAGTCCCATCTATATGGGACTCCAAGCATCCCTATCCATGGGTGCATGCCTCCCTAGGCATGCACCCCCTCCTTTCCAATTTCTAGTAAGGGGACAAGCCCCTATCTGCTCTCCTATGGGTGCATGACACCTGGGCAGATGTCTAAGTGTTAAAGGTCAATGTTTAACCAAAGTCAAAAGACAAGAATTAGCAGGTGACGAAAAATGGTAGGTGTTGTCTCAAATTTATCTCATAAATTAAGATAACCCTTTTCTGATCTGAACAAGCTTCAGTCAAACTAAGTAAAGGTACCTGAGTGAGCATAAATATATTTAGCTCAGTCGAGATAACTTTTAATGATAGTAGAAGGAGAATGTTAGGCTCAATTGTATGCTAGCATAATTTTCTTAAATTTAATTGAATCTTATTCAAATTAATTGAACTGGATTAGTCTAATTGATGATATCCTAATCCAAACCCTTGTTTGTATGACTTAGTTAGATTCAGTTCTGTATGGTAATGTGATATATCACGATCTCTATCATCGACATCATTGAAACTTCTTTCAATGGATCAAAACTCTTCTGATTCAGACAACTAGAATGATCGATCATTTAAATCATTCTAATTGCTCCCAAAATCCATCAGTGACACCTAGCAGTATATGGTGGCAACCCATCAAAATTGGAAATGAAACTCTCAGCGTAGCTACTTGTATGATTAAGTTCTTCTATCTTGAGCTTCGATCAGATTAGGGTTAAGGTGAACTCGTCAAACCCTAATTTCTATTATATGATTTAACCATTTGATTCAAGTCCGATGTGAAAATCTTAATACAAACTCTTTCTATTATTTCACTCTGCCATGGCCATGAGCTTATGGACTTGATTCTCATGATCCTCATAGGACTACTTCTCATCCATCGAGGTAGATAGATTCCCTCTTGGTGCAATCCAATTTCTATAATGAACATGCTATAGCCAATATACACCTCAAGATTTCAAATGGCTAGGAGATCGAGTCATGGTGTAGTCAAACTATAACACCCTCAAGATAAACTGCCAATGTACCTCAGGTCAAAGAACCAGACATACCACTACAGCTTTTATTCAGTCATCGATGAGAAGGTAGACTTTCTTATGACTGCTCGAGGTGGTCATGCTCAGTGCCCTCGTTCTCTAACGAGTATCTATACTCTCGCTTCGGTGTCTCTACACTATAGACTCAAGACTCATCTACTATAAAAAAATGATTGTATACCAACCTTCTGGATCAATCACCATCCTCATGATGATCCTACGGTCGGAAGCATTTTATAAGTTAATAACAAAAATTCATGTCTTAAATTTTAACTCTTGAAAATATGAATTATCATTACCATTAACTCAAGGGATGTATCACAGACACTAAATATACATTTATGATAAAAAATAACCCATTTTATTATTTATAATCAAAATTATAATTTTGCCCTTAGAAGTGTATTACAAGTGTCAGCCAATTCTAGCTTCTCGGGTACATATATCTAACAATGGAGATCCCTTTGTTGGAGTTCGAACATAGGTTGGAGATTTTAGTGTATGCGGTGGGCTTATGACTAGCCGAGATCTATTGGAGGCAAGGTCTAGTGGCTTTAAGGAGTTCGAAAACCTCCTAGGCCGCATTAAAGATGGTGCCTCCTAAATTGAGATCTGAAGTTCTGTGCTCCATCCTTCACGGAGAAGTTGTTATGAATTAGTGATTTGATGAGGTTACTTTGGATGGCTCTAGCTAACTAGCATAGTAAGGGATAAGTAGGTCCACGATTGAAAGAATCATTATCGGAAGGAGTGCGACTGGAGGAGTTCATCTGAAAAGAGCATGATTGGAGGAGTTCATTCAAAAGGAGCCTGACTGGAGGAGTTCATCCGAAAGAAGCACCACTAGAGAAGTTCGTTCGAAAGGAGCACAATTGAAGAAATTCATCTAGAAGAGAAATGACTGGGAGAGTTCATCCAGAAGGAATTCGACTGAAAAGAGTGTATTGTCCATGATACAAAGTTTCAACTATCTTCAAAGCTCATCACCAATAAAGATCGAGAGGGTGGAACTTTGGCCCTATCATTCACTCTAAGTTAAGAAGCAAGATTAATTAAATAATAATTCTCTTTTACTATTCAAGAACATCTGGCCAGGCTTTAATGTGCTTTCAACAAGCTCCACCGTATAGACTTGTTGTTAGAGAGTTCAGCAAATTCTTTCAGAATGGGGATTGGCAGCTAAGGACTTCGGCGAGGGTTATTTTATCCTTAACAAATAAGATTTAATTAGATTAAATGGACTCCTAGTTGGACTAGGATCACCGTTAATTAGATTACATCAATCCTAATCTAAATAGGTCAAAAATTTGGTTTGACTAAAGAGAACAAGAGAGCCTAGTTGGATTGGGACTCTCTTCCCTCCCTTGCGCCAAACATTCCATGCCCCATGCCTACATATTCTGAGTTTTGCATGAGATTTCTCACACCCAAGGAGTCTCATGCACACCCCACATCTCTTGGTTTGGAAATGAATATTGATAGGTCAAACAAGGTAATTTATTTTAACCTAGGACTCTATTTGATAGACTTTTAATATTCTGAAATTCTATCCAATTAAGGCACCAAAACAAATCAAATTTGATCTGATTTTTGGCATATAAAGGTAGGATTTTTAGCATGTTTATATGGAAGCCCATGCCTAGGAAAGAATAGGGAGGCACCAAAGGTTGGATGCCCCCTATACTTGCTTTATCTTTGACTCTTTCCTACTTAGGTATTTGACCTAAAGTGTTATTCTTTGGGGTGCCTATTTAAAGGGGTTTTAGGAATGAAGAATTCAGTGAATTCCATGGTAAAAACTAGAGAAAATAGGGAGAGGGGCATGAGAGTTGAGCACCAACATTCTTGGGGGCTTGAAGTTTCTTTAAGACATCACCTTAATGTGTCTTGTTTAGAGAAAAAAAAGAGAAGAAGGGGTTCTTCTTTAGGGCTTTTTTGAAGGACAATCTGATTTTCCGCCGCAGGATCGTCCAGATCTAATTAGATCTGAGATAAAATTTTCTACAAAATTTTTTATGATCTAATCAGATATAAGAATTCTTAGATCTAATCATGGTGATCTGATATTAAAAATTAAAATAAAATTAAATCAGATTTAATTTTAAGTACCTGATTTGGTGATCTAATAATCCTGTGATGATCTTGATCGTTCCTAAGGTTCTAGAAGGAGTCGTGCATGTGCCTAGCCTCTACCGGTATCCACTCAAGTAGTATATAAATGTCTTCTACTCATGAATCTCTCCTCCAAAGATCACATCTAAATCTGATCTATAGATCCTTCAAAACTACTTCTGAAGGCAACCCGTCCGTCTCACGAACATCGTCGCATAGATCCTGAATCTTATGCTAAAAATCTTAAACCTTCAACTCAGATTTATGCCTAACTTTTTAGGTAGGTAGAAGAGAGGGACAGAGAGGATAGAGGGGGCATGGGATATTAGAGGGCCGGCTCCTTTGGGCATGGAAAATATTTTGTGCAATGCATTCACAATGGCATGAGAAAGGTTTTTAACCCCAATGCCACATAAAGTCCTTCTTTGATAAAATAACCAATTTATTTTATCATTGGGACTCTTTGACTTATTCTCCACATGAAATACAAGTTTTTATCTAGTTTTGTTGCCAAAATTGATTCAAAAAGTGGGCGACATGAGTAGATAAGGAAGAGTCCATTATGCCTAGGACTCTTCTCTTAAGAGTTTGATCCAAATCAAACTCTATCAAAACCTAGTCAAAACTCCACCATAAATCATAAAATTTGGCACACCCATAGCATGACTCAAGCCCTATTGCATATCCAAAAATTAGATCAAAATAATTTTTAAAAAACTTTCTAGAAGTATCTGATCAAGTGACCCTCAATTCTCTCAAATAGGTCAACTTTTGACCCTAGTCCAATTGCACTAGGAATGGATTTAATTTCTACAATTAATCTAACCTAGACTTATTCTAGTCAGATGAAAATAAATTAATTCAAGATATAGAAATGAGTCAAATCAAATTTGACTTGATTGCGATGAATCAGAAAGATTATAGAAGGAGAAAGTTAGGCTCAATCGTGTGCTAGCACGATTACCTTGAATCTGATTGGATATAATCCAAATCAATCAAACTGGGTTAGCTTAATTGATGATATCTAGATCCAAATCCTTCTTTGTGTGACCTAGTTAGGTTTAATTTTATATGGTAATGAGATATGTTGTGATCTCTATCATCGATATCATCGAAACATCTTTCGATGGACTAAAACTCTTCTGATTCATATAATTAGAATGATCGATCATCAAAATCATTCTAATTACTCCCAAAATCTATCAGTAACACCTAGCAGTATATGATGGCAACCCATCAAAACTAAAAGAGAATCTCTTGGTGTAGCTACCTATGTGATTAGGTTCTTCTATCTTGAGCCTCGACAGGATTAGGGTTAAGGTAAACTCGTCAAACCCAACATCCATCATATGAATTAATCATTCGATTCAAGCTTGATGTGAAATCCTAATAGAAACTCTTTCTATCATCTTCACTCTACCATGGCCATAGGCTTAAAGACTCAATCTTATGATTATCATAGGGCTACTCCTCATCTATCGAGGTAGATAGATCTCTTATTGGTGCAATCCAATTCCTACAATGAACATGCTATAGCCAACATACACCTCAAGATTTCGAATGGCTAGGAGATCGAGTTATGGTGTAGTCAAACTATAACACCCTCAAGGTGAACTATCGATGCACCTCAGATTAAAGAACTAGACACACCACTGCAGCATTGAGCCAATCATCAACAAGAAGGTAGACTTCCTTATGACTGCTCGAGGTGGTCATGCTCAGTGCCCTCATTCTCTAACGAGTACCTATACTCTCATTCTAGTATCTTCACACCATAGACTCAAGATACATCTATCTTAAGAAAGTGATCATACACCAACTTTTTGAATCGATCACTATCCTCGTGATGATCCTACGATCGAGAGTAGTTTATAAGTTAATTATGAAAATTCATGTCTTAAATTTTTAACTTTTGAAAATATAAATTGTCATTACTATTAACTCAAAAGATGTATTGCACACATTTTAAATATACACTATGATAGAAAATAATTTTTTTATTAATTTATAGTTAAAATTATAAAATTGCCCTTAGAAGTGTATTACAAGTGTCAACCAATTTGGTTTCTAGGCCACACATCTAACAAAATTTCACTTGATTAAAAGCAAATTGGCTACAAATTTAAGTTTCATCTTCAAAAGTTGGGCTTCAATCTTCTACTGGCTCAATGGCTTTATCAGTAGGTCAGCCGCATTATCTGCAGTGTCGACCATCTTAACCTCGATGTATCCCTTAGCTCATTTCTCATCGAAGACTTTCTCCTTGAGTCTAATCCATCTTCCAATGCCACCATCTTGAATAAACTATTTTTCAAGAAAGATGGTATGTCAACTTACAATCACATTGTGATCTTTCGAAAGATAAAAATAATATCCTAATGACTCTTTAGGATATCTAATAAACTAAGCTCTAAAGGACCTAGACTCCAATTTATTGGCTTGTTGTCTCTTGACATGAGCCGGACTATCCCAAATTCTGAGATGACTTAGACTTAGTTTCTTACCATGCCATATCTCATACGATGTGGTAGGAACAATTTTAGAGAAAATCCTATTCGCTAAATATATAGCAGTCATAAGACTATGTCCCCAAAGAAACTCAAGAAGGTCCGTGAAACTCATCATGGATCGGACCATATCTAATAAGATCTAATTTCTTCATTCTGAAACTCCGTTAAATTGAGGCATTCCAGATGGAGTCCATTGAGAGACTATGCCATTGTCCTTAAGATAGTCTAGGAATTTTTGACTAATGTATTCGCCTCCTCAATTTGATATAAAATCTTAATGGATTTTTTTATTTATTTTTCAAATTTGAGTCTGAATTTCTTGAACCTTTTAAAGACTTCACACTTATGTCGCATCAAATACACATACCCATACCGAGATAAATCATCAATAAAGATGATGAAGTTAACATAATTGCCCCTAGCTGGCACATCAAATGGACTGCATACATCAGTATGTACTAGCATAAGTAGGTCAGTGGCCTTTTTCTCATATCCTACAAAAGGAAGCTTGGTCATTTTGCCATGAAGGCATGATTCACAAATCGAATATGACTCGAAAGTCAACAGACTTAATAGCCTGAATTTTTTTAATTTGTTAATCCTATCTTTAGCTATATGACCTAGCCGAAGGTGCCAAAGATACCTATCATTTAGACTATCCCTAAGTCGCTTTGATCCTATGGCATTCATATTTTACTCGATATTAAAAATAGAAATATCAATATATAACTGATAGAGATCATTTATAAGAAAATCACTTGCAATTTTATTTCTTTCATAAAGAATATTACAATGATCCTTAAGAAAACTAATTACATAGCCTTCTTGTGCTAAACATGAAATAGAAATCAAATTCCTACTTGCTATGGGCACATAAAAATAATCTCTAAGAACTAAATCTAATCCTGATGGTAATCAAAGAGGGTACATTTTCACGACCACAGTAGCAACTCTTGCTTCATTTTTGATGCATAGGATCATCTCACCATCCCTCAGCCTCCTGCTATCCTCAAGTCTCTACATAGAAGTGCACAAGTGAGCACTAGAACCAGAGTCAAGCATCCAACTGGATGTAGAAGAAATCATAAGGTTAGATTCTATAATGAGCATACCTCTAGAAGGACCTACCTCCTTCTTGTTCTTCAGGCTGGTCAGGTAGAGAGGGTAGTTCCACTTCTAGTGGCCGTCTGTGTTGCAATGAAAATATTTTTTCTTATCAGCAGCCTTCTTCTTCGACTCTACCTTCTTCTTCCCACCATCCATCTTCTACTTCTTTACGGACTTTTTCTTCTTTTCAAAAGACTTTCTCTTGGAAGAAGTGTGCTCCATAGCAAGCGCTCTTTGAACCTTTCATAGAGAGCTCAGTAGTAACCAACATATTCATAAGTTCAGCCAAGGTATTTTGTAGTTTATGCATATGGTAGTTCATAATGAACTATCCATACACATCAGTCAAGGACTATAGAATTATATCAATCCACAGGTCCTGATCTAACTTAACACTGAGCTTCTCAAGCTCTTCTAAGTCCTTAATCATCATCAAACAATGATCTTAGACCAACTATCCATCATGTATCTAAGCCTTAAAAAGTCTCTTAGTGACTTGATATTTGGCTGTGTGACTCTATTCACCAAACAACTCTTACAGGTGAGCCAATATTTGGTGGCTAGTCTTAATGTCTTCATATTGGCGCTAGAGCTCATCAGACATCGAGCCCAACATGTAATACATGGCTTTATTATCTTCATCCATCCAATTTTTTAGAGATGCTCTCTGATCAATGGACGAACATGTTGGTAAAGTCGAAGGATCCTATTCTAACACATGAGTTAACTTCTCAAAATCTAAAACTATTTTAATGTTTTGAAGTCAATCTTTATAGTTGGATCCAGTTAGTCTATGGGTGTCCAAGATACGGGCTAGTGGATTGGACGCAGATATTTTTCTGTAGAGAGTCAAAGTTTTTAGTTAAATTTTGTAATTAGACTTAATCAATTTATTTATGAATTTTACTTTTAAATAAATTAGGCTACCACTATTTACTTGGATTTCTACATTTCTTTGGCAGAGATGCAAAAATCTTCACGATTATTGATTTCTAGTGGATGATGCGGTCCCATCAATTGGCTCACCACCTCACCTAATAGTTATTGATGATGGATCAATTGATGAGTGGATAACTCTTGTCCAATGATTCTTTAATTATAGTGCACCAACATCTGATCTCTAATTCATGAAGCTCACCACGCTCGAAATATTGCTCTACTAGTCAGACCCACCATTTGTACAAATTGAATTTCTGATTGGGTCTCTCACTGTATCCAAAATATTGAGCCCAATCCATAGCATCCAATGCCTAATAGATATGGTTGCATCTTTTCGATGCAACTGAACCACTGTATCCAGTCGAGAATAATCAACCTTGGAAGGGATCCACATATCTACAATGGTGGAAGATCTTAGACTAAATATTTTCTTAGAAAGATTTAATTTAGATCTCTTTAAACTTGACTTGACTTAGTCATAACAATTATAACTAACCTAGTGGCATGGGTTGCTCGAATTGTTAGCCACCTCAAATCAAAACTAAATCGACACAAATGGCTAGATAAGTAAGACCAATGGAAAGGATAGGCTATTAACTTGACAAGAACGCATTCAGATCGAGTAGCTCTCAATTAAAAACTAGTCGATTGTATCTGATAGAATTATCTTAGATAATAAATTATCAAATCAAAATTAATCGGGTTAGCCTACAATCCAGGCTCGAACTATGGAGCCAAATTAGATCTTGACTTGATCGAGTTACATCTCAATGTGATTCGATCTTAATTTAGACTTAATTCTATTAGGCTAGTCAATTCTAAGCTTTCTTTGATCCCACCTAACCAACTCTTGATTCGGTTTAATCAACCACTAGACCAAATTGAGCTACCCAAGCTTGAAACTAATTTTATGAAGATGACTTAGATCTAAAAATTCATAATTTTTAGATCTAATTAATTTTATAATTTTAATTCTTAATTAAGTTTTGGGTTAATGAATAAAACATGTAACAAAATTCTAGAATTTTAGGTCTAAAATTTTGCAGAAAATACGTTCTGATTTCTGATTAAGGACGAACGCATAGCACTCCTACACATTATAAGAATATCCCATTGAATAGGAGGAGAGAATCTTTAAATCCTACTTTATTCTTATGACCGGATGGCAAAGAAAAATGCTTTAATCAAAAATATATTTTCTAAAATAAAACTAGTTAGATCTAAATCATATATCACATATACAAAAGATCTAACCTATACCTATCTTGCATACATCTCATATATCATAACTCAATAAACCATGCATGCTTTCAGTGTTGGGAAACATGTCCCAAAGTCAATCATTAGTCTATTGATGATTGTGTTATTTTATAATTATAATTGATTCATTATTAAATAAAATATATTTTTGGTATTTTCATCATAAAGTCTACATTTTCTAATGAACTTCATTATTGTGATGAAGTTCTTAGGACTATTTAGCTTTGATAAAGAGAGGATTTATCAATTAGTCCTTAAACTATTCATGACCAAATGATACGTTGTTAATAAGGATGACAGCATTTATCGAGAATAGATAATTGTGTGCTATATAGGTTGGTTATCCTCTTAATCAAGGAGTATGGAGATACTGGTATGGCATATAAGTAAGATGTATGGGTACATTATTATTGAATGTGACCAACTTTAGAGCATTTTACTATCAAAAATTGCTCTAATGGGATATAGGTATAAGTATCCCGTAAACCTGAGATCACCATAGTGGCTTGCAAGCAACTTATTGTGCTTTGGTACCGGACTAACTAAATTTTTAATTCAATGATGAAAGATTTCTGGGCATAGTTAAGTACTTGCAAAGTCGATGAGTGATCAAGATGGGATTGACCACTCTAAGAGTTAAAGAAGAATGCAACATTATATTTCAATATAGCAAAAATCTTGATCAGGATAATCGATGTGATGGATTTGATATTTTGAAATACAATATGGATGACCTAATCGGGATTAACAGTTAAACTCGAAAGTATCCTATGAGCATTTTGATCAAAAAAATAAATTATATAAAAAAACTATATCCACATGGGTTCTAAGGATGTTGTTCTACACATTTGATCTATCCGACCGTTGGGATACCATTGATAGATGGTCACTTCGATTGGTACAAAAATTTATTCTTATGCTACCGACTTAGGTTTGAACCTATAGGATTATCCATGTTGGAGATAAATCCCGCTCCCATAGAAGTTCAGCCTGATGCTTAGCCTAATGTAACTGATAATTAAAGAAGAGATTCGATCGAAAATTCTCCAGCAGCCGAACTTCTTTCGGACTTCTCCTTCAGTTGGATTCCTCCAGCAGTCGGATTTCTTCAGGAGTCGAACTCCTTCCGAACTTCTTCTTCAGTCAGATTCCTCCAACAATCAGATTCCTTCAAGAGCCAAACTCCTTCTGGACTTCTCCTTCAGTTGGATTTCTCTTTCAGTCAGATTTTTCCTTCAGTCGAACTTTTTCAACAGTCAGATTTCTCTAGCAGTCGAATTTCTTCAGGAGCCAAACTTCTTCCAAACTTCTCCTTTAGTCAAACTTTTCTTTTAGTCAAATTTCTCCAGTCGGATTCCTCCAAGAGACGAACTCCTTCCAAACTTCTCTTTTAGTTAGATTCCTTTAGTAGTCAAATTCCTCTAGGAGCCGAACTTCTTTTGAACTTCTTCTTTAGTCAGATTCCTCCAAGAGCCTAACTCCTTTCAGACTTCTCCTCCATTTAGATTCCTCTAGTGGATTACTTTCAAATTTTAAGTAGTATTCCTTCTAGATGATCCCCTCTAGTCGTATTTTCTTTAGGTGTCCAAACTTCTCTGAAATTGATATATGTCAAAGCTCTTCACCAACCAATGTCTGCTTTCTTCGAACTTTGACTATTAAATCTCAATAAATAGGTGACCCCAGTACCGAATGGTTGCGACTATCATTATCAGTCTACTATAGGTGACCCCACTACCAGATGGTTATGACTGTCATTATCAGTTTGCTACAGGCGATCCCACTATTGGATGGTTACGACTATTATTATCAGTCTACTATAGGTGACACCTCTCTCTATAATAAATTTTACGTGATCCTGAGTGGCCCATAACCAGATGGTTATGGTTGTTACTATCAGTCTGCTTTGAACTCCGTCTATAAAAGAGACCCTCCAGATATATTTTTTCTAAATTCTCTTCTTCTTTCAAAAACTTTGCTGAATTCTTGTTTGAGCACTCCATTTCTATTGATTAGAAGACCTGACTTGATCATTGGAGGATCCTACCGGAGCCACCACCACCGACTCTGGATGGGACTTTGTTTTGCAAATCACCGACGGCGACTTCTTCTTCTCCAACTCTAGCTTGATCCGACATCAACCAGATTCTACACCAATAATCCACATAAGAGTTCTCGATCTGATTGGATGATTGATCAATAATTAAGAATCATTCTAGAATTAAACATTCAATACGATTAATATTTGACCTAATGCAAGTATTGCAAGAGGATTGATTAGCAATTCTATTGCTAATTGACTTAATTTGATTAAACCAGAGGATTGAGATTAAGTCTAATTAAATATAATTTAATTAAATTTAGTTTGATTTGATTGGATCAAGTTTAATTAATTTATTGGATGAGCAAATTGCAAGAAAGAACTAGTCCTAGTTCAATTAAGACTTATATCAACCTAATTTCTAATTTGATTAAAAAATTAAATCAAAATTAAATTTGATTTCATCTAATTTAAATAGACTATTAGTTGGACTAAGATCTAATCTAATTGGATTAATTAGATCCTAATTTAATTTGGTCCAAGGATCAAGTTGGACCAAATCAAACTAGGAGTCCTAGTGAGACTAGGACTCCTATCTCCATGCGCCACCTTAGCCCCAATGCCTCCCATAACATTTTTATTGGATTTTTTTATGAAAATATTTCTTTTTAGATGTTCACGCATGCTCCCTTGCTTTCTTTATCTCAAATATGGTATTTAGATATTATGATCAAGTCAAAAGAAGAGTTTGAGTTGATTTAAACTCTATGAGATAGAGTTTTGAGAAACCAAAACTATTTTGTGTCGCCCACATCCCTATTTCTTCTATAAAATTTTCATGGATTTTAGAGGCCTTTTTGTGTGACATTTCCTGATAGTCCATGCCAAAATTAAAGGATAGGGCACCTAAGAGTTGGGCACCCCAAGTCTAGCCCTATTTGGATAACCCTTAACTAGCTAGGTATTTGACCTAGTCAAGGATTCCTCTATATCTCCTTATATAAAATAAATTTTGACCTAATTTTTTCATAGATTACACATCTGAGAGAGGTCATTTGGGGTGTGAAAAATTTAAGAGAGAAGCCTAGGGCATGGGATTTTGTCAAGGAACCAATTAAGATGCTTTGGTGAGAGAAGAAAGAAGAAGAAGAGGGTCTTCCTCTAGTTTTTTTCTTTCACTCCTTTTCCTCCATCTTTGTGAGTATTTGAGAGGTCTCTCAGCATCACGAATCATCTTCCACAACTTCATAAAGTTGAAGAACCCAAGCTTAAAGGAAAGAAGATCCAGATCGATCGTTGGAGAAGGATTAGCACAATACTAGCATATTGTGCTGATTTTTGGGCATTGAACTTCAGATCTATAATCGAGGGCTCATGTGGATAACTCATAGAGGTCGAACATGTATGTAGCTCAGAGTAACCATCTCAGGCCTGGATCAGTGAGTTAAAGAACTCAAGATTTAAAGGTAAGGATGATCTGATCTTCTTATTACCTGTCTAGATCTGATCTAAGGTGGTCTACTGTTGATATGATTAATATGCAGTTCTTTTGATCTTTTATATTTTAATTTATTAGCATGTCTTAATCATGTAATAGGATCCTATATCTAGAATTTCATGTTATATTGTTCATGATTTAATGTGATTAATTCACCTCTTTTCCTATAATTTTGAAAAAGTTTCAAAAGCTATCCCTAGAATCTTAGATCGGTTCCTATATTTAGATCTAAAATATCATATTTTAAATCTAAAAAATAAAATTTTAAAAATTTTATTGCATTATAAATAAAATTATTCTAGATATTTTATAGAACTATTCTATAACTAGTCTAAGCATGCATCTTTCATATCTCATATGAATAAATTAAAAATTAAAAACTTTATTTTCTATTTTTTAGATCTGGTTACAATAAATACAATATCAAAAAAATAGAAATAAAATAGATCTAAAATTATATTTAATCAAATTAATAATATGATTATACTAAACTACAAATAGAACTATTTTATTCCTAGTCTAATCATGCATCTCATACATTATAGATCTAAATCATATAACTTTTAATTTTTTGATTTCAAATCTAATCATATTTGATGTGACATCTAAAATTTTTTAATATCAAATCATAAATAAAAATTAAATTAGATTTAAAATAGATCTGAAAAACTACTAACCTGGTTCTAATACCAGTTGAAGAAAAATTTAATTTTCCACCTCAAGATCGTCCAAATCTGATCAAATCTAAGATAAAATTTTCTACAAAAATTTCTATGATCTAATTAGATCTAAGAGTTCTTAAATTTAATTATAATAATTTAATAAAAAAATTAAAATTAAATTAAATTAGATTTAATTTTAAGTACCTGATTGGGTAATCTAATTATCTTGCGATGATCCTGATCATTCCTGAGGTTCTAGAAGAAGTCATGCATTCACCTAGCCTCTACCAGTATCCACTTGGGTAGGATCTAAATGTTCTTTTTTCATGAATCTCTTCTCCAAAGATCAAATCTAAATCTGATCTGTAGATCTCTCAAAATTATTTCTGAAGGCAACCCGTCCGTCTCACGAATACCGTCGCGTAGATCCTGAATCTTATGCCAAAAACCTTGGACCTTTAACTCAGATTTATGCCTAACTTTTTAGACACGTAGAAGAGAGGGAGAGAGAGGATAGAGGGGGTATGCAATATTAGAGGGCCAGCTCCTTTGGATGTGGAAAATATTTTGTGCGATGCATTCATAATGGCATGAGAAAGATTTTTAATCCCAATGCCACATAGAGTCCTTTGATAAAATAACCAATTTATTTTATCATTGGAACTCTAGAACTTATTCTCCATGTAAAATACTAGATCCCATCTAGTTTTATCATCAAAATTGATTCAAAAAGTGGGAACATGAGTAGATAAGGAAGAGTCCATTATGCGTAGAACTCTTCCCTCAAGAGTTTGATCCAAATCAAAATCTATCAAAACTCAATCAAGACTCTACCATAAATCATGAAATTTGGCACACCCATAGCATGACTCGATCCCTATTACATATCCAGAAATTAGATCAAAATAATTTTTAGAGAAGTTTTTAGAAGCATCTGATTAGGTGACCCTTAATTCTCTCAAATAGGTCAACTTTTGACCCTAGTCCAATTGCACTAGGAATGGATTTAATTTCTACAATTAATCTAACCTGGACTTATTTTAGTTAGATGAAAATAAATCCATTCAAGATACATGAATGAGCTAAATCAAATTTGACTTGATTGTGATGAATCAAAAAGATTACAGAAGGAGAAAGCCAGGCTCAATTGTGTGCTAGCATAATTACCTTGAACCTGATTGGATCTAATCCAATTAATCAACCTGGATTAGCTTAATTGATGACATCCAGACCCAAATTCTTCTTTATGTGATCTAGTTAGATTCAATTCTATATGATAATGAGACATGTTGCGATCTCTATCATCAACATTATCAAAATACCTTTCGATGGATCAGAACTCTTCTAATTCATATAATTAGAATGATCGATCATCAAAATTATTCTAATTGCTTTCAAAATCCACTAGTGATACCTAGCAATATATGGTGGTAATCCATAAGAATTGAAAGCAAACCTCTTGGTGCAGCTATCTATGTGATTGGGTTCTTCTATCTTAAGCCCCAACAGGATTAGGATTAAGGTGAACTCGTCAAACTCAACATTCGTCATATAAATTAATCATTCGATTCGAGTCCAATATGAAATCTTAAAAGAAACTCTTTCTATCATCTTCACTCTACCATGTCCATGGGCTTAAGAACTCAATCTCATGATTATCATAGGGCTACTCCTCATCTACCGAGGTAGATGGATCTTCTATTGGTGCAATCCAATTCCTACAATGAACATGCTATAGCCAACATACACCTCAGGATTTCGAATGGCTAAGAGATTGAGTTATGGTATAGTCAAACTATAACATCCTCAAGGTAAACTATTGATGTATCTTAGATAAAAAAATTAGATACACCACTGCAGCATCGAGCCAATCATCGACGAGAAGGTAGACTTTTTTATGACTGCTCGAGATGGTCATGCTCAGTGCCCTCATTCTCTAATGAGTACCTATACTCTTACTCCGATATTTTTGCACCATGGACTTAAGAAATATCTATCCTAAGAAAGCAATCATACCCCAACCTTTCGGATCAATCACCATCCTCATGATGATCTTACGGTCGGAAGAAGTTTATGAGTTAATTATGAAAATTCATGTCTTAAATTTTCAACTCTTGAAAATATGAATTCGTTACCATTAACTCAAAGAATGTATTACAAACACTTTAAATATACACTATGATAGAAAATAATCTTTTTATTAATTTATAATCAAAATTATAAAATTATTCTTAAAAGTGTATTACAAGTGTCAGCCAATCTGACTTTTAGAGCACACATTTAACACTTTTATCCTCCCTCTTTCTCATATTTTTCAGAGACAAGAGAGGAAGAGTCCCTCTCTTTAATCCTCCTCTAATTCTTCATCTCTTAGAGAATTCAAGAGATCTAAAAAAAGGATTTAGATCAACCATCAGGAGGGATCTACAAGGAGCTAGCATCTCGCACAGATCTTTGATCGTCGAACCTCCTATCAGCATAGGAGCTTCGTGTGGACAACCTGTAGAGGTCAGATATCTTGTATGGCTCTAAGCAATAATCTCATCCATGAAATCAATAATAGAGTTCTTGACCCATGCTCAGGTATAGAGATCTGATCTCTATTACATACTAGATTAGATCTAGATCAGTATTAATATGATCAATACTTATTTATATTTTATTTTTCTGATTTACACATTATATCATGTCATAGATCCTAGTTGTAGGTGTTTAATGATCTGATCATGTGCATAAATAGATTAATAGGATTTATCTAAGTTTTTTGCTTGATAATTTTTCAAAAAAAATTTGAAAAGCATGCATGAAATTTTACAAAATTTTTCATCAGCATCATCATGGGGGTCTAGACTTCCTGAACATCATCATCAGAAAAAATAAATAAAATTGCCGATCCACTGCCTCTTCAGGCTCCCAGTTTGGTCATCCCTCTCTGACCGCCTCAAGGCCTAAGATCATGTTGATGACCCCAGTGGTTGGCCAGTTGCTGAATATCACCCTCTTTGGTGCGGCATCACGGCTCTTCCTCGAGCTTCCCATCTCACCAATCCTGGATAAACTTTTTGAGGTAGCCTTTGCATCTAGATGAGAGCTTCGATCTTATTCTTCAGCTGGAAACATTCCTCAATATCGTGACCATGGTCATAGGGGAAGTGGCAGTACTTCTGCTTATTCTGCTAGGTTGATGGAGTCTTCATCGGCGGCGGTCTGTGGAAGTACTCCTTACCCTAGATCTCTATAAGAATCTAGACTTGGGGGGCAGTCAACAGGATATAGCTATTATAGCATCGAGGAGGACTCTTCTGCCATGGAGCTTTCGATGGTTAGGAGGCTTTCGTAGCCTTGATGATCTCTTGCGCGTTCTCTCGTACATGCTTCTTCTTGCCGAGGATCCATCCCTTTTCCTGCTGACGCACCATGCACCCTTCCTCAGCCTGCATATACTTGTAGGCCTAGGAGAGAAGGTCAGCATAGTTCCTTGAATACTTCTTGTTGAGGAAGAAAATAAGGCACTCATTGCGAAGGCCTCGCTTTAGGGCCAATATGGCAACGACCTCGTCCAAGCCGCACACCTCTAACATGGCCACATTGAAGTGGTCCATATAGTCATGTAGAGACTCTCCCTCTTCTTGGCAAAGGGAGAATAAGCTATCCAAAGTCCTAGGTCAAACTCAATTATTCCCAAAATTCATAGCAAATAGGCGTCTAAGCTGCTCAAAGGAGGAGATGGACTCCAACTAAAGCCTAGAGTCCCATGTCCTAGCCACCTTCTTCAAAGTGGTAGGAAAAGCAAGGCAAAGGTGGACGTCTGATGCACCCTAGAGCTTCATGAGGTCCCTATACCCCTCCAGGTGGTCCAGGAGATTGGAGGAGCCATCATACAGCTCCACCATGGGCATCTTGAATCGGCAAGAAATCAATTCCCAGATGATCGAGTGGGCAAAGGGTGGCCAAGAATTAAAGCTGATGGCTTCTTCATTCCCTCCACCATCCATCTGGATTTGGCCCAGTCTGTGCTCGATCTCACGGATCTTCTGCTTGAGGTCCTCCTCATAACAAGATTTCTCGGTGTGAGGGGTGTGCCCCTTCATCGAGTCTCCATCAGAGGGGGTGGGAGACCTTCGATGTTGCCCTCCATAAGTAGGCTCATGATGAGACGATGATCACCGATCAGCTGAGGCCAACTAGTGCATCCCATGTGGAGGACCCCCTAGGCTAGTAGATGGTCTCGGTGGCTATGTTAATATGGCACTATCAGAGGAGCAAGCTTAAGAGGTGGTCGCTGCTCCACCACTTGCAGCAAGTGCTAAATGGCATTGGTGAGGACCTGGATCTATCTGACCAGGTCACCAAGCTGTTGTGGCTCCACGATCCTAATGATTGCATTTGCTCTGCAAGTTCGTTGTGGCTCCGCCTCAACTCCTCCAGCTTGATTACTGGTGGGAGGCAATGGAGCAGTTTTGACATCCCATTCTTCACTTTTCTTAATTAGTTTGTGAGGATTTCAGAAATCTGGGCCCTTCCTCTAGCACTAATCTATTGCGTCCAAGCTCCACGAAAGCTGATGTGGCTACTGAAGGGGTGCCGAAGAGTGATGAGTATCGCGATGCTGGGGAGACCTGCAAAAAAAAGTCCTCACGTCGAGAGGTTCTCCACCGGAGGACCCTCCAATGCTTAAGTGAGCTGAAGCTTTGAGCAACAAAGGTGTTGCCTAGGTATGGCTACCCAAGAGGGGGGGTGAATTGGGTTTCTAAAATTTTTGACCAATTTATACTTTAATACAAATACGTGCTTCTAATTGAAAGAAACTTGAATGCTTATGGTGAATGAGTAATGTGTAGTAGCAGAATTAAAAGCAACTAACTAATGTAAATATGTAAAGCAAATAAGAAAAGCAAAACCACAAAACAAACACACAGATTTTATAGTGGTTCGGTGCAATCCCGCACCTACGTCCACTTCACAAGCTATCCTCTTGAGAATTCTACTATAATCCAAAATTATAGTGTGTTTGTTTTGACTCGGGATTACAAACAAACCTAGTTAGTTTTATCGGGCTCACCAACCATAACCCTACACTGATAGTTTTCTTGGGTTCACTATCAATCCGATTGATTTTAACCTAGGAGCTGTTAGATATGTGTGCCCTAGAAGCCAGAATTGGCTGACACTTGTAATACACTTCTAAGGATAAAATTATAATTTTGACTATAAATAACAAAATGGGTTATTTTCTATCACATAAGTGTATTTAGTGTCTGTGATAAATCCTTTGAGTTAATGGTAATGATAATTCTTATTTTCAAGAGTTAAAAATTTAAGACAAGAATTTTCATTATTAACTCATAAACATGCTCCCTGACCATAGGATCATCATGAGGATGGTGATTGATCCAGAAGGTTGGTGTACGATCGCTTCTCTTTAGTAGATGAGTCTTGAGTCTACGGTGTGGAGACACCGGAGCGAGAGTACAGGTACTCGTTAGAGAACGAGGGCACTGAGCGTGACCACCTCGAGTAGTCATTAGGAAGTCTACCTTCTCGTCAATGACTGACTCGATGCTGCAGTAGTGTGTCTGGTTCTTTGACCTGAGATGCATCGGCAGTTCACCTTGAGGGTGTTATAGTTTGACTACACCATTACTCGGTCTCCTAGCCATATGGAACCCTGAGGTGTATGTTGGCTATAGCATGTTCATTGTAGGAACTGGATTGCATCAAGATGGAATCTATCTACCTCGGTGGTAGAGGAGCAGCCCTATGATGATCATGAGAATCAAGTCCAGAAAGCCCATGGCCATGGCAGAGAGTGAAATAATAGAAAGAGTTTCTATTTAGATTTTCACATTGGACTCGAATCGAATGATTACATCATATGACAGAGACTAGGGTTTGACGAGTTCACCTTAACCCTAATCTGATCGGGGCTCAAGATAGAAGAACTTAATCACACAGGTAGCTGCACCAAGAGGTTCGCATTCAGCTCTGATGGGTTGCCACCATATACTGCTAGGTGTCACTGGTGGATTTTGGGAGCAATTAGAATGATTTAGATGATCGATCATTCTAGCTGTTCGAATCAGAAGAGTTCTGATCCATCGAAAGGAGTTTCGATGATGTCTATGATAGAGATCATGACATATCCCATTACCATACAGAACTGAACCTAACTGGGTCACACAAACAAGGGTTTGAATCTGGTGATCATCAATTGAACTGATCTAGTTCAATTGATCTGAATGAGATTCAATTAGGTTCAAGGAAATCGTGCTAGCACTCGATTGAACCTAACGTTCTTCTTTTACTATCATAAATAAGTTGTCCTGACTGAGCCAAAGGAGTTTGTGCTCAATCAGAGGCCTTCATATGGTCTGACTGGAGGTTGTCCAAGTCAGAATAGGTTGTCTTATTTGTAAGACATTACCTGCCATTTTTGGTCACCTGCCATTTCTTGTTCTTTGACTTTGGTCAAAAGTCTACCTTTGACTGGTCAAACGTTGGACCATTGACCCTTTGACTTTTGACCACATGTCATGCACCTATTGGAGAGCTGGTGGGGGCCTTGTCCCCCTGCCAGAACCTGGCAAGGAGAAGGGGGCGCACGCCAAGGGTGGCGTGCGCCCAATGGATAGGGATGCTGGAGTCCCAGTAGGATGGGACTCCAGGTTGCTTCTTGGGTTCTACTTAGGACTCCACCTGGGTCCCTACTTTGGATTCCAATCTTAGAGTTCTACTAAGAATGAACCAGTTTGACTGGTCTTCCCTCTAAGGAGGAATCCAGGGGTCTCTATTCCAACCAATCAGATTTAGATCTGATTTCACAAAGGGTTGTGATTGGTTGAGAGGAAGAGGAGTTGGATCACAAGAGGTCTATAAATAAGACCCTGCGCCCAACCCTAATTTGAGAATCCTCTTTCAAGCCATGCCCCAAGGCTGCCTCTCCCCTCCTTCTCCATGCCATAGTCTCTTCTCCCCTTGCTCTCCACGTCCAAAAGTGTTTTGGACTTTGGTTGGTGCGATTCAGATCAAGGAAAGGCGATCAAAAGCAAGAAGGCTGCTGCTGCTGCTGCAAAAGGACGACTGCAGATCTTCAAAAGAGTTTTGAAGATCCTCCAGATCAGATCCAGATCTGATTTTTGGAGGTGTGATAGAGAAGAAGAGGATCTCCAGATCCAACCCGAGTGGATACCGGTAGAGGCCAGGCGCTTGCGTGGCTAAGATCCAGAACCTTCCGCTGCAATCAGGATCATCTACAGGGTAATAGGATTACCCAAATCAGGTAAA
Organism: Cocos nucifera; assembly: GCA_006176705.1. Lineage (NCBI taxonomy): Eukaryota > Viridiplantae > Streptophyta > Magnoliopsida > Arecales > Arecaceae > Cocos > Cocos nucifera. The sequence continues at coordinate 294,334 of QRFJ01000787.1, read as the reverse complement.
TTAAATTTGATTTAATTTATCTTATTTTATTTTATTTATTAAAATAATAAGAATCAGATCTAAAAATATCAAGATCTGATTGAGATCAAGAGAAAATTTTTGAAATATATCTCTTGATCTAATCAGATCTGGACGAACCTGGACCGGGAAATCAGGATTTTCCCTTCAACTGGTATCAGAGCCATGGTTCTAAAATTTTTTTAGATCTAATTTTATTTTAATTAGAAAAAATAAAGTGATTTCAGATGTCACATGAGATGTGATCAGATCTGAAATCAGAAAAAAAATTAAAATTAAATGATTTGGATCTAAGAACATGAAGATATGCATGACTAGTTCTAGAATAGAATAGTTCTATAGAATAGTTTTGCATGTCTTTGATTTAATCTGATTAAATCATATTTTAGATCTTCTTATTTACTATTTTTCTGATATTATAAGTGTTATAATAACATCTGATAAACAGCAAATAAAAAATTATTTAATTTTAAATATCATATGAGATATGATTAGATGCATGTCTAGACTAGTTGTAGAATAGTTCTACATAATTTGTCTAGATTAGAATTTATTTTGATTAGATCAATTTAAATCTAATTTTTTCAGATTATTATGAGATAATTTAGATCTGAAAATATGCATGATGATACATGAGATGTATGCAAAATATGCCATGATTAGATCTACTTTTGTATATGAGATATATGATATAGATCTGATACTGTTTTGTAGTATTACATGTTCCTGATTAAGGCGTTCCTCTTGGCCGTCCGGTCATAAGAACGAAGAAGGGTTTAAAGGCCCTCTCTTCCCATTCGATGGGGTGTTCTTATGACGTGTAGGGGTGCTGCGTGTTCGTCCTTAATCAGAAACCCAAAACTTACTTTCTGCAAAACCCTAGATCCTGAAACCCTAGGATTTATTGTGCATATTTTGTTTATGAACCCAACTTAATTAAGAATTAAGTTTATGGAATATTAATTAGGTCTAAAATTGAGAATTTCAGATCTAAGACATATTCATAATACTGGGTTCGGGCTTGGGTAGCTCAATTAGGTCTAAGCGGTTGATCAAACCGAATCAAGAGTTGGTTAGATGGGATCAACAATGCTTAAATTGACCAGCCTAATAGGATTAAGTCTGGGTCAAGATCGAGTCACGATCAAGCAAGACCTAATTAGGCTCAGAGGTTAGAGTCTGGATTGTAGGCTAACCCAATTGGTTCTGACTCAACAATTTGGTGTCTAAGGTAAGTTTGGCACAGACGACCGACTGGTTTTTAATTGGAAGCTACTCGACCTGAATGCGTTCTTGTGCGAGTTAACGGCATATTCCTTCCACCGGTCTCACTTACCTGGCCATATCTGTTGACACAGTTCTGATCTGAGGTGGTCAATAATCCGAGCTAACCCATGCCACTAGGTTAGTCATAATTGTTATGACTAAGCCAAGTCTAGTTTAATGAGACCTGAATCAATTCTCCCTAAGAAAAGATTAAGTCCTGAGGTCTTCCACCATTGTAGACGTGCGGGCCCTTCCCGGGGTTGATTGTTCTCGGCTGGATACAGTGGCTCAGTTGCACCGGGAAGACGCAACCATGTCTATTAGGCATTGGATGCTATGGGCTGGAGGATGAGTTGGGCTCAATATTCTGGATACGGTGAGAGACCTCAATTAGGAACCCAGTCTATGCAAATGGTGGGTCTGACTTAACTAAGGAGTGGATCAATATTCCGGATACGGTGAGATTCATGAATTAGAGACCAAGTTTGGGTGCACCATGATTAGAGAATCATTGAACAAGAGTTGTTCACTCATTGGCTAACCCATCACCAATAACTGTTAGGTGAGGTGATGAGTCAGTTGGTGAGACCGCACCACCCACTAGAAATCATTAATCGTGGAGATTTTCGCATCTCTACAGAGGGAGTGTAGGGATCCGAGAAAATAGTGGGAGCTAATTTGTTTAAAAATAAAATCCCTAAACAAATTGGTCAAGTCAAAATTACAGTATCTAACTAGAATCTTTGACTCTCTACAGGAAAAATGTCTGCGTCCAACCCACTGGCACGTATCCTAGACACACATAGACTGACTGGACCCAATTATAAAGATTGGCTCAGGAACTACAAAATTATTTTGGGTTCAGAGAAGTTAACACATGTTTTGGACCAGGACCCTCCCACCTTACCAGCTCGTCCATCCACTGAACAGAGAGCGTCTCTGGAAAAATGGATTGACGAAGACAATAAGGCCAGATACTACATGTTGGGCTCGATGTCTGATGAGCTCCAGCGCCAACATGAAGATATCGGGACTGCTCGCCAAATGTTGGCTCACCTGCAGGAGATGTTTGGTGAACAGAGTCGCGCAGCCAAATATCAAGTCACAAAATGACTTTTTAAGGCTAAGATGCGTGATGGGCAGTCAGTCCAAGATCACTGTCTGACAATGATCAAGGACATGGAAGAGCTTGAGAAGCTCGGTGTGAAGTTGGACTTGGATCTGCAGAACGATATTATTCTGCAATCCTTGACTGATGCATATGGGCAATTCATCATGAATTACCACATGCATAAACTTCAAAATTCCTTGGCCGAGTTGATGAATATGCTGGTTACCGCTGAGCTTTCTATGAAAGGTTCTAAAGGCTCAGTTCTTGCTATGGAACGGACTTCTTCCAAAAGAAAGTCTTATGGAAAGAAAAAGAAGTCTGTGAAAAAGCAAAAGGTGGAAGGATCAAAGAAGAAGAAGGCAGAAGAACCGAAGAAGAAGGTCGATGGCAAAGGAAAGTGTTTCCATTGCAACAGCGACGGCCATTGGAAGCGGAACTGCCCTACTTACCTGGCCACCCTGAAGAACAAGAAGGAAGGTCCTTCTGGAGGTATGCTCGTTATTGAGTCTAACCTTACGGTTTCTTCTGCATCCAGTTGGGTGCTTGACTCTGGTTCTAGTGCTCATCTGTGCACTTCTATGCAGGGTCTTGAGGATAGCAGGAGGCTGAGGGATGGAGACATGATCCTACGCATCGGTAATGGAGCAAGAGTTGCTGCAGTAGCCGTGGGAACATACCCTCTTGCGATTACCATCTGGTTTAGACTTAGTTTTAAAAGACTGTTATTATGTGCCTGCAGCTAGCAGGAATTTGATTTCTGTTTCATGCTTAGCACAAGAAGGTTATGTGATCACCTTCTTTAAGGACCATTGTAACATTCTTTATGAAAGAAATAAAATTGCAAATGATTTCCTTGTTAATGGTCTTTATCAGTTGCATATTGATGTACCTGTTTTAACTATCGAGCAAAACGTGAATGCCAAACGACCTAGGGATAGTCCAAACGACAGATATCTATGGCACCTGAGATTAGGTCATATAGCAGAAGATAGGATTAACAAATTGGAGAAAAATGGGCTATTGAGTCCATTGACTTTTGAGTCATATCCAACTTGTGAATCTTGTCTTCAAGGCAAAATGACTAAACTCCCTTTTGTTGGACATGGGGAGAGGGCCACAGATCTCCTTGCCCTAGTACATACTGATGTGTGCGGCCCATTTCGATGTGCCGGCTAGAGGCAATTTTGTCTACTTCATTACCTTTACCGATGATCTGTCTAGGTATGGGTATGTGTATCTTATGAGACACAAGTCTGAAGCTTTTGAAAAGTTCAAAGAATTCAGACATGAAGTAGAAAAACAAACTGGAAAACCCATTAAGGTTCTTCGATCAGATCGAGGAGGTGAATACCTTAGCCGGGAATTCCTAGACTATCTTAAGGAAAATGGCATAGTCTCTCAATGGACTCCACCAGGAACACCTCAACTCAACGGGGTTTCAGAACGGAGAAATCGGACTCTATTGGATATGGTTCGATCCATGATGAGCTTCACAGACCTCCCTGATTTTCTTTGGGGACATTCATTATTAACTTCAATCTATTTACTGAATAGGGTTCCCTCTAAAACCGTTCCTACCACACCGTATGAGATATGGCACGGTAAGAAACCAAGTCTGAGTCATCTCAGAATTTGGGGTTGTCCGGCTTCATGTCAAAAGACAACAAGCGGACAAGTTAGAGTTTAGGTCCTTTAGAGCTCGATTCATAGGATATCCTAAAGAGTCATTAGGATACTATTTCTACATTCCAGAAGACCACAATGTGATTGTGAGTCGACATGCCATATTTCTTGAAAAATAGTTTATTCAAGATAGTGGCATTGGAAAGCAGATTAAGCTTGATGAGAAAGTCTCACAAGCAGAACGAGCTAAGGACCAAGTGGAACCAAATCAGGTTGAGCCAATAAGAACACTACCTCCTCCACCTCGTAGATCGGAAAGAGTTTCCCGTCCCCCTGAAAGATACTTAGGTATTATTTCAGAGGATGTAGAGGAAATGTTCCTCATAGGTAATGGTGCTCATGGTGATGATCCCAAAACCTACAACGAGGCGATATCAGATATCGACTCCGAGAAATGGCTTGAGGCAATGAAGTCAGAAGATTGACTCGATGCACTCAAACCAAGTCTGGACCTTGGTAGATCCACCAGAAGGTATAGTACCTATTGGGTGTAAATGGATCTTCAAGAGAAAGATTGGTGCAGATGGGAATGTGGAGACATTCAAGGCTAGACTGGTGGCAAAAGGTTATAGTCAACGTGAAGGCATTGACTATCAGGATACCTTTTCCCCGGTAGCTATGCTAAAATCCATCCGCACATTGCTTGCCTGTTGCAGCCTATTTCGATTATGAAATATGGCAAATGGACGTGAAAACGGCATTCCTAAATGGATATCTTGAGGAAGATATCTATATGGAACAGCCGCTAGGTTTCACATCCAGTGATACTGATCACAAGGTTTGCAAGCTGCAAAGGTCCATATATGGACTTAAGCAAGCATCTCGGAGCTGGAACACTCGTTTCAATGATGTGATCAAAAAGTTTGGTTTCATCAAAAATGAAGAGGAACCATGTGTTTTCAAAAGGGTCAGTGGGAGCGCTGTTGTCTTCCTCGTATTGTACGTGGATGACATCCTCCTTATTGGGAATGATATTCCCATGTTGACATCAGTCAAGATGTGGTTGTCCAAGGAATTCTCCATGAAAGACCTAGGTGAAGCATCCTTTATTCTAGGAATTAAGGTCTATAGGGATAGACCGAATAGGATGCTAGGACTTTCACAGAAGATGTACATAGAGGAAGTACTAAAGAGGTTTAGTATGGAAAACTCTAAGAGGGGATTAATACCCTTCAGACATGGTATTCATCTTTCCAAGAAGATGTGCCCCAGCACACCTGAGGAAATAGAACGCATGAGCAAGATCCCTTATGCTTCTGCAATAGGGAGCCTCATGTATGCCATGCTATGTACACGACCTGATATAGCCCATGCTGTGAGTGTCACAAGCAGATATCAGTCAAATCCAGGTGAAGAACACTGGACTTCTGTGAAATGTATCCTTAAGTACTTGAGAAGAACTAAGGATATGATGTTGGTCTTTGGTAATGGAGAACTCCAAGTCAGGGATACACAGACTCGGACTTCATGTCCGATATAGATGATCGAAAGTCGACATCTGGAAGTCTGTTTGTGTGCAATGGTGGAGCTGTCAGCTGGAAGAGTTCCAAGCAAACTGTGATAGCAGATTCCACCATGGAAGCAGAATATATATCGCTGCATCAGAGGCTGCAAAGGAAGCATTCTGGTACAAGAAGTTTGCTGCAGAAATTGGAGTAATGCCATCAGATGCCATTCCTCTTTACTGCGACAACAATGGCGCCATAGCCCTTGCTAAGGAGCCGAGGTCTCACCAGAAATCCAAGCACATTGAGCGGCGATACCACCTCATCCGCGATTACCTTCGAGAAAGGTTACGTTCGAGGTCAAGAGAGTCAACTCCGCAGATAATGTGGCAGACCCACTTACAAAGCCGTTGGGCCAGCAGAAGATCGAAGCCCACCTTGAGAAGATGGGACTTAGACTTGTAGCCAATTGGCTTTAGGACAAGTGGGAGATTGTTAGATATATGTGCCCTAGAAGCCAGAATTGGCTGACACTTGTAATACACTTCTAGGGGCAAAATTATAATTTTGACTATAAATAATAAAATGGGTTATTTTCTATCACATATGTGTATTTAGTGTCTGTGATACATCCTTTGAGTTAATGGTAATGATAATTCATATTTTCAAGAGTTGAAAATTTAAGACATGAATAATCATTATTAACTCATAAAATAGCTCCCGACCATAGGATCATCACGAGGATGGTGATTGATCCGGAAGGTTGGTGTACGATCGCTTCTCTTTAGTAGATGAGTCTTGAGTCTACGGTGTGGAGACACCGGAGCGAGAGTACAGGTACTCGTTAGAGAACGAGGGCACTGAGCGTGACCACCTCGAGTAGTCATTAAGGAAGTCTACCTTCTCGTCAATGACTGACTCGATGCTGCAGTGGTGTGTCTGGTTCTTTGACCTGAGATGCATCGGCAGTTCACCTTGAGGGTGTTATAGTTTGACTACACCATTGACTCGGTCTCCTAGCCATATCGGAACCCTGAGGTGTATGTTGGCTATAGCATGTTCATTGTAGGAACTGGATTGCATCAAGATGGAATCTATCTACCTCGGTGGATGAGGAGCAGCCCTATGATGATCATGAGAATCAAGTCCATAAGCCCATGGCCATGGCAGAGAGTGAAATAATAGAAAGAGTTTCTATTTAGATTTTCACATCGGACTTCGAATCGAATGATTAAATCATATGATAGAAATTAGGGTTTGACGAGTTCACCTTAACCCTAATCTGATCGGGGCTCAAGATAGAAGAACTTAATCACACAAGTAGCTGCACCAAGAGGTTCGCATTTTTAGTTTTGATGGGTTGCCACCATATACTGCTAGGTGTCACTGGTGGATTTTGGGAGCAATTAGAATGATTTAGATGATCGATCATTCTAGTTGTTTGAATCAGAAGAGTTCTGATCCATCGAAAGGAAGTTTCGATGATGTCGATGATAGAGATCATGACATATCCCATTACCATACAGAACTGAACCTAACTGGGTCACACAAATAAGGGTTTGAATCTGGATGATCATCAATTGGACTAATCCAGTTCAATTGATTTGAATGAGATTCAATTAGGTTCAAGGAAATCGTGCTAGCACATCGATTGAAGCCTAACGTTCTTCCTTTTTCTATCATAAAAGTTGTCTCGACTGAGCCAAATGAGTTTGTGCTCAACTCAGAGGCCTTTACCTATGGTCTGACTGGAGCTTGTCCAAGTCAGAAAAAGGATTGTCTTAATTTATGAGATAAATTTGAGATAACACCTGCCATTTTTGGTCACCTGCTAATTCTTGTACTTTGACTTTGGTCAAACATTGACCTTTGACCCTTGGACATCTGCCCATGTGTCATGCACTTATTGGAGAGCAGATAGGGGCTTGTCCCCTCTCTAAAAATTAGAAAGAAGGGGGCACACACCTAGGATGGCGTGTGCCCATGGATAGGGATGCTGGAGTCCCATACGGATGGGACTTTAGGTTGCTTCTTGGTTTCTACTTAGGTGGCCCTTGGGTATCTACTTTGACCAGTCTTAGGCGCCATCTAAGAATGAACCTATGGGTCTCTCATCTGATTGTATCAGATGATGTCATCCTACCAATCAAATTTAGATCTGATTGAACGAAGCAATGTGATTGGCCGGGGTGATGCAGCACTGCATGGCGCAGTAGAGTCTATAAAAAGACCCTATCTGCGCCCACTTTTGAGAACTACTCTTCCAAGCCATGCCCCAAGGCTGTCCCTCTCCCTTCTCCATGCCACCATCTAGCCCTCTCCCTCCTCTCCATGCCCAAGAAAGGGATCCTTCAGATTAGTGCGAGTCAAGCAAGCAAAGGCTGATAAAAAAGAAAGAAGGCAGCACTGCTGCAGAGACGATGGATGATCTTCAAAAGGTATTTTGAAGATCCTCCAAATCAGATCCATATTTAATTTTTGGAGAAAAGAAAGAGAAGGAGAAGATCTCCAAATTCAGTCTAAGTCGATACCGGTAGAGGTCAGGCGCTTGTGTGGCTACATCCAGAACCTCAGAGCTTCCGCAGGATCATCAATGGATAATCAGATTACCCAAGATCAAGATAAAAATTAATTTAGAATTAATTTAGTTTTAATTTTTTTTAATTATCAGATTATAAATCAGATCTGAAAAGTATCAGATCTGATCTAGATATGAGAGGAGAATTTTTGAAATATGCCTCTCAATCCAATCAGATCTGAACGAACCTGACCCAAGAAATCTAGATTTTTTCTTTAGGAGCACCAACCACAATCTTTATACTATCCAATTTTTGGCTTGGACCAACCTACACCCCACATTTCTTTCCCCCAAAGAAACTTGTAAAGAAATAAAAATATAAGTATAAAAATTTAGCATAAAAATAAAAAAAAAAGTTCTTTTTGAAGTTTGATGGAGAGGCTGAAAGATGACTCTTGAAGCTTTATATTCTCTTTTGAAGGCTGAGAGAAAGTTTGAATGAATGAGGATGACCATACTTTGAATCTCTCTAAATTTGATGCACAAGGTCCTCTCTTTTCTCTTTTTTTTCTTTAGATATTCAATGAACCTCACTATTTTAGTGATTTTTACTTTCAATCCACTTAATCTTCCTTCTAAGTGTTTCTCTAACCTTTTATACTCTTTGTGATAGCTTGAGGATCAGTTCTAGTTATTGGAAGTCTTGAAATAGTCTTTGGAGTAGAGAAATGACCATTTAAAAAAGCTGCAAAAAACTAGCCATTACGATCACTGGATCAGCTCAGTTTTTGACTGGGTCACTCTGTCCTAACTGAATCAGCTCAGTTTATAGCTGGATCAGCTCAGTCTCCTAGATCTTGAAAAATTAACTTTCTGCACTTTCTATCTTTTGCTTCCACTAAGACTAGTCGGCTCAATCTCAGACTGGATCGGCCCAGTTTGCTTGCCAAGCATACCAAGTAGTCCATTTTGAAAAGGGATGAGTTGATCTTTTTACTAAAACTTGATTTTCTTCTAATTTATGCATCCAAAAATTATGGAACTGCATCTAAAAGATCAAAAATCTTCTAAGCTTATTCTTGAGATTTTCAAAATAGATTTTCTTTAATTTTATAAAATTATGATTTTGCTCCTTGTCACTTTTTCTTGATCTCCAACTTGATAAAATTACAATTTTAACTTGAAAATCTGAAAAGACCTATATCCATACTTGAAACACATGGTTAAATACTTAAACAATCAAAGTTTGACAATCATCAAAATCAATCATGGGGTCAACAATCTCTCTTTTTTTGATGATAACAAAACTTTAAGTATATGCATAAAAATATAATTTAATGTATTTCAATAAATTGCCTAGTACAAGTCATGAAGTGATAATATACATAAACATAAATGTACACTTCATAAAAGCTTCAATTAATGTTTCACATAATTTATGTACTCGTATCAAAATAATATTTTAATTCAAAATAATAAGTATTAAGATTTCAAGCATGAAATTCATTAAATTTCTTAATTATTAATTCTTTAAGCATATACTCAATATACTTCTCTCCCTTTTGACAACATCAAAAAGCTCATGGAAAAGAATAGGAAAAAAATCATCAAAATTAACATCAAGATATTAAATTAAGAGATGTATTAAATTTATAAAGTCAAATCAAAAAAATTATCTCTCCTTTTGAATGAATATTTTTTTCTTTTCAAAAATTAGCTTGAATTCAAATATTATAGACTCTCTTCCTTTTTAAATGAATATGATCTTTTAATTAGATTTTTAAATATACAATTTTAAGTTTTAAGAGGAATAGTGCTTTTCAAAAAATTTAACCATGAAATCAAGTATAATATATACTTTAATATTTAATCTTTTCTTTTCTTAAAAAATTTTAGTCAATTAAATTTGAAAAAGATATGTATCAAAAATATATCGAGTAAAGTAAAATAAATAGTATCAAGGCAAATGATAGTTATATTTTTAAATTTATTATTTTGAGTAAAAATTATTTTAATATAAATAATTTATAGAAATTTTGCAATGTACATCAAAAATTTAGTGTCAAATTTGAATTTTTAATGAATTTTAAAATTAAGTTTAAAAATTTATTTTTTAAAGTAAGAATATATTTTAATTTAATTTAACTCCAATCAATTATCAAAAATAATTATGTAAATCAAAATATAAAACCAGCATATTAATAATACCACTTTAAATAACTTTTAATATTGAAGAATAATTTGTTAATCTGATAGCACTTTAAATCAAGTAAATTAAATTGAATAAACACATGAAAGCATAAATTAAAAAAATTATAAAGTATTTAATGAAAAGTTTAAAATTAAGAAGACTCAAAATAAGGTAATTGATAGAGAATTTAAGATCATAAATTCATCAATATTTTTAATCAAATCAAATCAATAAATTTCTCTTATTTTTCATGTTAATAGTTGGATTAATTTACTTTTCAACTTTCTCTTTCTCTATATTTTAAAATAAGCATATTTTAAATTTAGATTATCAAAATGATATATATATTCATTCTTTAGTATTATCTTTTATTTTTTCTTCAAAATTTGCATGTTTAAGTTTTATAATTTTTGTTACTCCTTTTTCTTTCAAGTTAAGCATAATTAATTGATACCACATTAATCTTAATTAATATAATTTTAATTTTTAAGTTTAGATTTTTAAATTTGATTGATACCAAATTAGTAATTATTTTATCTTTGGTGTTTTCTCCTTCTTACTTTTGTAAATAAAGCTATTTTAAAATTAAATAAAATTTTAAGAGAATAAGCATCAATTGAATAAATTAAGTATTAAATTATGCATTCAATTCAATTAAACATAGCATTCACTCATGTAGAACCTAATTTTTTTTTAAAAAAAATTATTTTTTATTTACTTTAAAAGATGTTTATAGTGATAACAATCTATTAAAATCCAAGAGTATACTATGTAGATGTACTTCTCAATTTTAATTAATAAAAACTTTAGGCTCCAAAAATTTGAATAATATAGTCTTGAAAATACTTCTCTTCACTTTGATATTAAACTAAATCATTCAAACATATATCACAAGAATTTATCTCAAATATTATAATAGCAAGAATATAACCATGAAAATTTATATTTAAAATAAAACAACTATTCTTTTGCCAAAAGATAAATCAATAAAATATAAGACATATTATAAGCTATCTAATCCTAAATGAATAAAACTAAAGTTTTCTTTAAAAATTTGGCTTTAAAAGCGAATGATAACTTTCTTAAAATTTTTTGCATGATATCAACTTCAAAAGATTTAAGAAGAGCATTTTTCAAATTTATTTTCAGATATATCATTCAAAGTAAATCATAAAGAGATTTATTTAATTTTTCAGAAAATATCTCTTTCTCTTCTTAAGTAGTATTAATCAATTTAAAGCATAAATGTATCAATCTTATAATTTATCTCAAGGTATAATATCAAAAATATATTCATACAAATTAGATTATATGCAAGGATATTTTCTTCTTTTTATCAAAGATAAAGTAATAGAATACAAGATGATAATGATCTATTTGATATCAATCATTAAAATTTTTGATCAAAAAAGATGAATCAATTTAAATTCAGATCAAATTATTTTGATAAGTTAATTTGAATTGATATCAACAAATCAAGTAAAATAAATCATAGAAAGATGTTCTATTTAAACTTAGATCTTTTTTTCTTAAAAAATATCATTTAATCAAGTTCAAAAAGATATAAAATTCCTAATTTTATCTCAAATGACATCATATAAGCTATGCAAAATCAGATTTGAGATAAAACATTCTTTTCTTTTGCTAAAAAAAATACAATAAAGTTCAAGACAAGAATGATACCATTTAATTTTTTTATTTTTTTTATAGCTTTGAAAATAAAATCAAATAACAACTTACCCAAAGATTTTTCTTAACAACTTGTTGCCCAAAGATTTTTCTTAATACCACTTAATCTAAAATTCAAACCATTTTGAGAATTTTAAATTATGATAAATCATTTTGAATTAATATTGATAAATCATCCAAGGTAAATTATAAATAGATTTTTTGTTATTCTTTGAAAGATCATTTCATCCCTTTTCTTATGAAATATCGAGCAATTAAGTTTAAAAAAGATATAAACTTTTTAGATTTGTCTCAAATAATGTAGCATCAAAAATTTTACTTTGCAAAATTAGATTTGAGATAAAGATATTCTTTTATTTTTGTTAAAAGATAAAGCATTGAAGTATAAGACAATGATGTACTGTTTGATAGTAATTATGAAAGTTTTCATACCAAAAGCTTTAAAATTTAAAATAAATAATAATTATCTTGAAAGTAATTATTTAAAAATTAAATTAAATAATTTACTTAGAAGTTTTTATGATATCAATAGAACTAAAATTTAGACTAATTAATAATTTTCTTAAAAGTTTGATCCCACTTAAGGATTAAAGAAAAACCAATTTTTAGATTCCTTGCTTGAAAATAATAGAAAAATATGAAAATACATTTCAAATTCAATTTGATACCAAGTATGAAAGACATTCTTCAAGTTGAGAGACAAAATCAATTGAAGTTAAAATAAGAGGGATCTAGATATTGGCTCTATGTTTTGATCAAACTATGGAATTTCAAATCCTTAAGGGTAAACTTAAAATGCAATACAACTTAACACATCAAGCATTTTGAGTGAAAATGTCAAATTTAGTTTTACTTGTATGTTTAGTAATTCAAAAATATTCATATCCAATTAAGTATCTTTTAATTTAAATTTATCAATTACAAAATTGATATGAAAAAGCTATTATATCATGTTGAATTTTAAGATAATTTTAATTCATATCATAACATGATATTTAGAGAAGAGCATATTGAACTTTTAAAATCTAAGTATTCAAATCATCAAAATCAATCAATCATACTAATCTTGCTAACATATGAAAAGAATTTCAAGCAAGTAATCATAATATAAAATCATAATAATAGATCATTAAAATTAATAGAATTAATCAAACAAATATTGATGGTATGATGTGAGAAAAGTTTAGATTTTACTAATATCATCATCCATCCAAGTCCATTTCCAAGGTATCCAACTACAAGTATTTTCTCATTTCATTTAATTAGATCCTTAGTATACCTATAAAATTATTTACTAATTTTTGGTACCCAAGTCATCCTGGGTCCATGGAGGTTAGAGCTCATGGTTTCTTTTAAAATCCAAATTTATTTAATATAAGTTTGGCTATTTCTTTTAATGTTGTATTCAAAAATTTTATAATCAACTTTATTATATTTAAAGCACTTAATTGAATGATTTTCAATTGAAGCTTTGTTGAGCATATTTTTGTCAAACTTTTGTTTTCTTATTAAATCATAAGTAATTCCATGTTTGTCAAAACTAGCTCTTTGATCATTTAAAATGGCTTGAAGCTTTAAGACCCAATTGTAAACTTTTCAATTATAGACTTCAAGCTTTCAATCTCTTTCTTTAGTTTGACATTTTCTTCTAAAAGAAATTTTTTAAATTTACTTTTTTCTTTAGTAGAAAATCTTAGTTTATTAATTTCTTCTTTCAACTTAAGATTTTTTTCAATCATAGATTTTTTAGATTTTAAAAATCTTTCTTTTTCTTTAACTAAGAAATTTTTAGATTTAATTATATTATCATTTTTCTTAGTTAGAGTTTCAATTTATTTCAAAAAATTTTCTTTTCTTTGGCCATGGTTTTCATATTTTTCAAAAAATCTTTTTTTTCACTTAAAATCTTATCTTTTTGTTTAGCCAAAGAAAGACTAAATTTTTTAAGTTCTTTATTTTATAGCCTTATCTTCTTATGTTCATCTATTAACTCATTGAAGGCTTAATATAATTCATTAAAAATAAATTTAGAGGAGTGTCCATGATATATCTCATCATTTTGAGTCATGAGGCAATAACTTGCTATATCTTCCTTCTCTTTCTCATTCTTCTCTTCTTTACTTTGCTCCTCCTTAATTAATACTTTTTTTTATTTTATTATTTTTTTCATCCTCATGAGCCATGAGGCATATGTTGGGGTGAGCTTGCTTATCCTCTTGGAAGCTTGGTTCTTCTTTTTTATTTACTTTTTCATAAATTATTTTTAATTTTTTTCATATTTGATTTGCTGAAACACATGAAAAAATTGCATTAAACTCATTAATATTTAAGAAGCAATAAAGCATGTTCATGACCTTGATATTTAGTTGGGCCATCTCTTTATCATGCTTGATCAATGCATTGTGGATGTGTGAGCCATCAACAATAATTTTTCATAAATTATAGTCATATGCTTGTATAAATATTTTCATCTTAGCTTTTCAATAGATAAAATTTGAGTTATTAAAAAGTGAGGATCTATCTATGAAATGGCCTTCATTAAATAAAGAATCCATTGAGATTGCTTAGATCTTTAGCTCTTGACGATTAGGTCAACAACTAATAACAGAGCACCTACTCTGATACCACTTGTTGCCCAAGTATGGCTATCCAAGAGGGAGGGTGAATTGGATTTCTAAAATTTTTTATCAATTTATACTCTAATGCAAATATGTGCTTCTAATTAAAAAAAACTTGAATGCTTATGGTGAATGAGCAATGTGTAGTAGCAGAATTAAAAGCAACTAACTAATGCAAATATGTAAAGCAAATAAGAAAAGCAAGAAATACAAAATCATAAAATAAACATACAAAGATTTTATAGTGGTTTGGTGCAATTTCATACCTACGTCTACTCTCCAAGCTATCTTCTTAAAAATTTTACTATAATCCGACATTGCAATGCATTTATTTTGATCCAGATTCATAAATAAATCCAGATAGTTTTATCGGGCTCACCAATCATAATCCTATACCGATAGTTTTCTTGGGTTCACTATCATCCGATTAGTGTTAACCTAGGAGCACCAACCACAATCTTTATACTATCCAATTTTCAGCTTGGACCAACCTACACCCCAAGTTTTTTTTTCATAAAAAAACTTATAAAAAATAAAAATATAAGTATAAAAATTTAGCATAAAAATAAAAAAAAAAAGAACTCTTTTTGAAGTTTGATGGAGAAGCTGAAAGATGGCTCTTGAAGCTTTGTATTCTCTCCTTTGAAGACTGAGAAGAAGTTTGAATGAATGAGGATGATCACACTTTGAAGCTCTCTGAATTTAATGCACAAGGTTCTTTTTTTTCTCTCTTTTTCTTTAGATATTCAATAAATCTCACTATTTTAATGATTTCTACTTTCAATCCACTTAATCTTCTTTTCAAATATTTTTCAAGCCTTTTATACTCTTTGTGATAGATTGAGAATCAGTTCTAGCCATTGGAAGCCTCGAAATAGTTATTGAAGTGAAGAAATGATCGTTTGAAAAAATTGCAGAAAATTAGCCATTATGATCACTGGGTCGGCTCAATTTTTGACTGGATCAACTCAATTTATAGTTAGGTCGGCTTAGTCCCCTGGGTCTTGAAAAACTAGCTTTCTCTACCTTCTATTTTTTTCTTCTACTGAGACTAAGTCGGCTCAGTCTCAGACTGGGTCGACTTAGTTTGCATGCCAAACATGCCGAGCAGCCTATTTCAAAAGAAGATGACCTAGGGGTCATCCCTTGGATTGATTCTTTTGCTAAAACTTGATTTTTTTTCAATTTATACATCTAAAAACTATGAAACTACCTTCAAAAGATTAGAAATCTTCTAAGCTTATTCTTGAAGCTTCCAAAATAGATTTTTTTTAACTTTATAAAATTATGATTTTGCTCCTTGTCACTTTTTCTTGATCTTCAACTTGATAAAATTATAATTTTAACTTGAAAACCTGAAAAGACCTACATCCATTCTTGAAACACATGATTAAATATTTAAACACTCAAAGTTTGATAATCATCAAAATCAATTATAGGATCAATAAGAGAAGAAAAGAGGAAAGAATGGTGTGAAATGAGTGGTGTATTCCTTAGTTACCTTCCCTCTCCTCTTTTGGGGGTCTTAGTTTATCTCTTTATATAGGAGATTATTGGAGTTTGTCATGTTCTTAGCCTATAGGCTGTTAGGATAGATGATATGATTCCTTGGTAATGGACATCCATCGACTAGGTGCCTGCCAGATTTGTTAGTCATGGATGTCTATCAGGTGGGCATCTACCAGGTTTATTAGTCGTGGGTGACTACCAGCCCACGTACCTATGATATGTTAAAAGATTCTGCAAAGTTTTGTGTCGCCAGAAAGATATGACCGAGGCTGGGGTCTGGCTGAGGATCGATGTGTTTGTTCCGGGCCCTAGTAGGGATCTCCCAAAATTGTCTATGTGGTTCTGATTTGGAGGTCATGTCATCTCTGACCCGGATGTCAGAGGAGTATCCTTATATCCGTTCCAAGCCTTAGTAGGGATCTCCCAAAATCATCAATGTGGTTCCGACCCGGAGGTCGTGCCGGCTCTAACTCAAAGGTCAGAGGGGTGTCCTTGCCATGTTATTTATGGAGTGCCGATATCGAGGGCATCGATCGTCCACTCACTGGTGTTCCCATCAGTCATCTTCCATAACATGGGCCTCGAGGATGTCCAAGTAGGTCACCCCAACAATAAGTATTTTACATAATTTCTCAAGAAAAGTGAATGCTCAACCAAATACAAGCCACTTTTTCATAATCAATGAAATATAGCACAACCATTTTTTTAGGCATCATATTTCTAGGAATCAACTTCTCAAAAATAATCTTATGAGGAAGAAAAAATTTTCTCACGAACTAAATGAGTCCTTATAACAAAACAAAGTCACAGCAAGAAAAGAGCAATGTTATGATTCCAATAATAGGACTAAAGTAAAAGACAACAAAAAATCAGATATAAAAGTGTCCAGATTATGATTTCTGAATTTGAAATGATAATAATAGTAATGATTACATACTGATCATTAGTAATACTCAATAGTATAAAAATAGCATCACTATTTGTATAAAAACTTAAATAAAATTTAGTTTATTTAGTTGAATTGCATAAATATTAAAGGAAAAGGATTACATGCTGTATCTAGTGATTATTAGATGTAGAATTCTGTTTATAAAATGTTAACTGAGGACATGGTATTTGTTTTGATAAATGACATGCATTGATCAAAATTTAGAAAATTAATCAACAATGATAATCTATATAATGTAAGAAACATATGTTGCCATGAGAAATATATAGTTTTTTGTTAAAATAAATGCAGTACAAGGAGGATGGTAACATACTAGAGTTATTTGGGTGGTATCCGCTCTAGATCTCATTTGGTATCAAATAATAGTAATTACTTTTAGTGCTATAATGATGATAGTAGTAATAATAATTATCATAATAATAAAATATCAATCAAATGATAATCATTATTAGTAAGATGCCAGGGAGGAGGGGATTAAAAAGTTTAGAGGTTTCACGGTTATTAGTTAATCTTTTTGCTGCAATTATTACTTGAAATTGATCGAGTATAAAATATTTATAACTTTTTGTTAGTTTATATAAAAATATTAAATAAGAAAATATAAAAATATATTGGCTAACAAGAGATATGTATAAAATGAGAAAAAATAAAAAATATATAAATATATTATATCAACAAATAAAAAATCAAAAGATCTGGAAGTAAAAATGAAAGAAAAGCTACTATGTAATACTAATATTGCTGGTAGAAGATTGTAAGCTCACTAGATGGCTCCAGGGTAGGTTGTGGCAGGCAACTTTTATCAAGGGTTGAGGGATGGAGTTCTTGTACCACAATAGCAGCTTGGCTCTACTCATGCTTCGGTTGAATAATGGGGGCCAAGTTCTCATGTAGATCCAATGACACCATCCAACCCCCCTCTTATTTGATCCCGATGCCACCCTTGCCATTCTTTTCTCTAACACCCTCTCCTGCTCACCTGCCATCCTCTTTTTAGACTTTTTGTCGAACAACCCCTGCTACACTGCTTCTACAAGAAGGACTCCATGCAACTGCAACAAAAAAAACAAAAGAAAAAAAATATATAAAAAGCAAAAAACAAAAAAAAAAAAATAGAATGGGTAAATATATTTTCTTTCTTAATGTTCAGAAGCATTATTTCATCCATGTATCTAAAATGGTCTAGAAATAATTTTTAATCTTAAATATAAAATAATCATGAAATAAAATTATTGCCGTAGAATTTTGACTGAAGTCGGGGGTGGCTAAAGTTAGGTGGCGACAATAGATTCCCAATGGCGAAACATGCAAAATTCGTGAGACGTTACTTAAGTCGAGAACTCTAAGAGAGATTTCATATCTAAGGATCCTTTTGAGACCTTTATTTATAAACATAGGTAGGAGCCATTCGAGAGGCGTTACTTAAGTCAATCTTGATCGGCTCAGACATGATATGGTAGAATTCGTGGCTAAGATTCTCGAAACATGGTAGTTATTACTGTTTTATCCGCTTCATAGCCAACTATTGCATAGCGGCTATTTAATTTTGAAAAGAAGCATGGGATATTCAGATCGGATTGGACTCTACCAAAAGACTTTGGATCAACAGGCAGAATGGTCGGTGGAGAAGTAGATTATCGACCATCTAAGACTGACAATTAAAAGTTAGTAGACAACAAGAAGATCGATGGACAAAGAGGAGATCGATAGCTGAAAAGAAGGTTGGAAGTCAAACAGAGTTGACAGCCAGAGATCTCCCGTGGACTTCAAATTTGGAAATATCATCAGTAGTTGATTAGAAAATGGGGATTGGTAGCGATCGAAGTCCTCCGAATCTTCGGTTTTCGCTTGAAAGACATTTTACCCAAAATAGAAATAATAAATATTTGATAAATATTATTATAATTATCTTAGACTAATATCAATATAATCTTTAGATAAAAGAAAGGGATTTTACATTTTTAGAAGAGGATGGCAAGGGTGGAACTAGCTGCATGAGATGCCAGGCTTTTGTTGGAGTTTGCAAGGGGTGTATAACGAAACAACCCATTTTAATGAAATTGAGACATGGCATACTTACGTTTCCTTCTTAACCATCTTCCATTTTTCATCAAACTATCGGTCTCCAATCATCCCATTTTAATGAAATAAAGATGTGGCATAGGAAGCCATTTTCAATTAAAACAAACTGCTAAAAATTAAGAAACCAAACAATTTAAAATTCTAAAATAAATTTTAATGAATAATATATAGTGTAGTGTTCTCCATTTTTGTATAACACTTTTAAATATTTTTCGAGCTTAGAGGATAGAACTTTCTCCCTGCTATTCATTTAATAGATAATAGAAGAAGAAGGTTTGTGTATTTTTTATGACTAATTTATACATAAAATATTCTAAGACATAATTAAATTAATTATATCAATAATAAATATGATATTATCTCTGAAATCTTTATAATAATTATTGTATTTATAATATTAAGAAAATATAATATCATTTTAAACCATGAAATCAAACATTCACCTACCAACCCAGGGAGACAATTTTCCACCGGGCGCAAAGCCGTGAATTCGTGCTTCTCGAGGGCATTCTCAATTTCCCGGAACGGTTATTATAATCCCACATCACGTGATGGCCAGAGCGGTAAACATCACCGCCCAGGCACTCGGCGGGGGCCCGGATCCCACCTCGGCTTTAAATTCCATGGCGGGGGAGCTCTCTCGGCTCTGCTTCAGCACACCCCCACCTTCTCTCTCTTTCCCTCTCTATCTGGGCAAAGAAGGCCAAGCCAAATTCCTTACCTTGGCTTCCTTTGAGTCAGTTTAGAGGTAATCCCAATACAGCCATTTGTGTTTTTGCTTCTTTTTTCCATATATATCATAAGCTAGCTTAGCCAACTGCCCTAACTTTCTAGTTTGATGGTGTAGCAAATGAACTTCTAGAGGTTTTCTTATTAGACTAATTTCCTAGATTCACCTTTTGCTCTCCTTTTCTTGCACTTATTTTCTGTGGTGCTTTTGATCTGCAAGTGGTCTACGTTAGGGGAGTGTAGCTTTTGCTTTCATGGACGTGTGTTGTCTCCATAAAAACCATTTGGTGGCCTTTTCTTGCTGTCTATAAATGTTGCTTGCTTCTTAAGCTTTTTCATGGATGATGGTAGATCCATTACAGTAAAGTCTTTTTGTGCTGCATTTACTGAATGTGGGATCTTGCTAGGTTGGATTCTATAGCCGTGGGTACTGTTCATCCTTGTCTTTTTTTTCTTTTCTTTTTTTTTTTTTTTTTTTGTCTATATGTGTGTTATAAATTTTATAGCTAAGAAATTGCTTTCAAAGTAGATTTCCTGCTAATTTGTAGCTTTCCTAGCCTAAGGTTCCTTTTATCTACTTGTACAATGAGCTTAGCTGCTTGGTATCCAATCTGCTCAAGTAAAAAATTTTATATTATGGTGAAAAACTATTAGTTTTTAATTAAAAAAATAGTGAAGAAAACCAAAAATAAGAATGATTAAGACAAAACACCCTTTGATACAGATCTTACCTGGTTAAGGTTGTGTTTTTACCATTCTTTTTAATTATAGAACTTATGATCTCATCTATTCATGTAATATCACAGTATGTGTGTGTTATAGATTTTGTGGCTAAGAAGTCTCTTTGAAAGAAAATGACCTGCTAATTTGTAGCTTTCCTAGCATAAGGTTTCTTTTATCCATCTACTTGTACAGTGAGCTTAGCTACTTGGCATCCAATCTCCTCAAGCAAAAGATTTCAAATTGTAGTAGATAACTACTGTCATCTAATAAAAAACTAGATAGGAAAATCAAAAATGAGAAAGATTAAGATAAAACACCCTCTAATCCATATCTTACCTGGTTGAGGTTGTATTTTTATCTTTTTTTTTTCAAATTATGGAACTAATGATCTCATCTATTCATGGAATGTCATAGCATGTGTGTGTGTTATAGATTTTGTAGCTAAGAAGTCTCTTTTAAAGAAGATAACTAGCTAATTTATAGCTTTCCAAGCTTAAGGTCCCTTTTATCCGTCTACTTGTACAATAAGCTTAGCTGCATGGTATCCAATCTCCTCAAATAAAATATTTCAGGTTGTGGTGGATAACTACTATTTTTTAGTAAAAAAAATAATGAGGAAAACCAAAAATAAGAATGATTAAAATAAGACACCCTCTGATCCAGATCTTACTTGGTTGAGGTTGTGTTTTTCCTATTTTTTTAAAATTATGGAACTCATAATATCATCTATTCATGGAATATCATAGTGTGTGTGTGTGTGTTATAGATTTTATAGCTAAGAAGTCTCTTTCAAAGAAGATGACCCACTAATTTGTAGCTTTTCTAGTCTAAGGATCCTTTTATCTATCTACTTATAATATGCGCTTAGCTGCTTGGGATCCAATCTTCTCAAGTAAATGATTTTATGTTGTGATGGATAAAACATCCTCTGATCTAGATCTGGTTGAGGTTATGTTTTTATCTTTTTTAATTATGAAACTAATGATTTCATCTATTTATGGAATGTTGTAGAATGTGTCACTATAGATTTTCTAGCTAAGTCTCTCTCAAAGAGATGACTCGCTAATTTGTAGCTTCTTAGTCTAAAGTTCCTTTTATGTGTCTGCTCGTAGTGTAGGCTTAGTTGCTTGATATCCAATCTCCTCAAGTAAAAGATTTTGGGTTGTGGTAGATAACTACTATTTTTTAATAAAAAATATTAAGAAAAACTAAAATTAAGAATGATTAAGATAAAACATCCTTTGATCCAGATCTTACTTGGTTGAGGTTGTGTTTTTACCTTTTTTTTTTCTTAAATTATGAAACTAATGATCTCATCTATTTATGGAATGTTGTAGTGTGTGTGTGCATTATAGATTTTATAGTTAAGAAGTCTCTTTCAAAGGATATAACTCATTAATTTGTAGCTTTCCTAGCCTAAGGTTCCTTTTATCCATCTACTTGTAATGTGCACTTAGCTGCTTGGTATCCAATCTTTTCAAGAAAAAATTTCAGGTTGTGGTAGATAACTGCTATTTTTTAATATAGTAATGAAAACCAAAAATAAGAATGATTAAAACAAAACACTTTCTGATCCAAATCTTACCTGGTTGAGGTTGTGTTTTTATCTTTTTTTTTAAATTATGAAACTAATGATCTTATCTATTCATAGAACGTTGCACCAATTGATGCCAACATAACTAGGCATACCATAGTACCATTGCTTCGTTGAACCAATAAATATGGAACAAAAGATATACCCAAGTGTTGGTACACCAAACTGACTTCTAGACTAAATGTATCTCAGTGTACCAAGATGTTACTGGTGTTGAGCCTCAAATGGCAAACCTTGATTCCAATACTATAATATAATCGTATAGTTTTTCAACTTTTGATTTTAAAAGAGTTGAAAGGCTACCCTACATGTGATGCTGCTTCTTTGGATGGCCAACTTGAGTAAACTCCAACTTGACTGGTTTACTTGCCCTAGAAATCATGCATGTGCAATACATGTAGCTGTTATAAAGGAGAATATGATATTAATGGAGATGTGAACTCTCGTGCATCCATTAATGTTTCTTTACCCCATGTTTGGTTAGGATCATGAGAGGGAGGAGGGATGGAGTTGAAAGGATGGATGGTCTTTCGAGTCCTATAGATAGAGAAAAATAAAGTAAATATTATCAAGGTTTAGAGGCACACGAAGTAGTACCATCATGATGTTGGTTTGCTTGAACTACACTAGTTTCTCCATTATGATGTTTTTAACCATAGGATTCTAAATATTGCCTTTTCTTCCCATCAAATTTTAGCAAACACTTGTCAATGACAATATGATGAGAGTTAGCACATTAGTGAAGAGCCAATTAAAAAGGACAGCAAAACCTGAAGCAATATCTGTGTTGCATATAATTCATTCAATGCATGCAGAGAAGCATTAATAGGAACAGCAATCAGTGATATAAGCTAGCACCACAGATGGTCGCACTAATTAATTGTTGCATTGGTTTCATCAAGTTATATTAATCCGGTTCAATTTGCATCATTTTGGGTTACTAGTTTATACTCAACCTATTTGTTTTAGATTTCGAGCATATTTCTGTTATATAATATGTTCATATATAAATGCGATCAGTCGGATAGCAAGAATACTGTTATGTTGCACAGTTGAAATCAAATCTACTAGAGCTTTTGGCTTCAAACTTTCTATTGTTATGAAATTAATCTAGATAAAACAAATATAAAAATCTTAAATTGTCATAGCTGGTAGGCACTGTCTAACAATGCCAGATGTTTGTTCTTCATAATTAACCTGATGAGATGCGAAAAAATTGTGTAAGCTAAGGAAGCCAGCTTGCTCTTATTGAACTTTCAGAGTTTCATCCAGAAACAAGAAGCAAAATTGTGTGGAAATTAACATAGGAAATGTACTTTTACTTTCCTTCGATTTTGAAAAATCTAATTAAGGTTGCATTTTTCAGCAATTCATTCTAAGATTCCAAAAGATAGAGATTTTTTTTTTTTTTTTTTTCCATGTATTTAGCTTTCATATTATGCACAAAATCATTTCTGAAACTAGCTAGCTAGTATATTAAACTTCTCCCATCGATTTCCGAAGTCTGTTACATCCTCATGGCATCTACCATGATCAAATAATATACTGTATTGAAATGATTGGTTGTGCTTACGATGTTTTCCTTCTTCTAATCCCAGCATCACCATGTCCAACCTGCAAGTGCCGGTGCGTCCAAAGAGGAAAAAGATTTGGGTGGACTACTTGGTCCAATTCCGATGGATCATCATTGTCTTTGTGGTCCTCCCCATCTCTTGCATCATCTACTTCTCCATATACCTCAGTGAACTCAGAGCTGAGAAGAAACCTTACAAGCTTCGCCAGAAGGAACATGAAGAGAACATCAAGAAGGTCGTAAAGCGCCTCAAGCAAAGGAATCCATTGAAGGATGGACTCGTGTGCACAGCTCGAAAGCCATACATTGTCGTCGGCATGCGTCATGTCGACTACAAGCGAGCTCGCCATTTCGAGGTCGACCTCTCGGCGTTCAACAACATTCTAGAGATCGACACAGAGAGAATGGTTGTGAAGGTGGAGCCTCTCGTTACAATGGGCCAACTTAGTAGAATCACAGTCCCCATGAACCTAGCTCTTCCTGTTGTTTCGGAGCTCAACGACCTCACAATAGGAGGTCTCATCAATGGCTACGGCATCGAAGGAAGCTCCCACATCTATGGCCTCTTCTCTGACACTCTAGTCTCTCTCGAAGTCGTGCTCGCCGATGGGCGTGTGGTCAGAGCTACCAAGGAGAACGAGTACTCAGACCTCTTCCATGCAATTCCCTGGTCACAAGGAACGCTTGGGTTTCTAGTTTCAGCTGAGATTAAGCTCATAGCTATCAAGGAGTACATGAGGCTCACATATAAGCCGGTGAGAGGAAACTTGAGGGAAATGGCTCAGGCCTTTGCTGATTCATTCGCACCAAGAGATGGAGACCCGAAGAAGATACCGGATTTTGTCGAGTCGCTGATCTTCACACCATCAGAGGGTGTGTTCATGACGGGGAGGTATGCTTCAAAGGAAGAAGCAGAGGAAAACGGCGATAATGTTACGAATAGTATAGGATGGTGGTTCAAGCCGTGGTTCTACCAGCATGCAGAGACGGCACTGAAGAGGGGTGAGTTTGTGGAGTACATTCCGACGAGGGAGTACTACCATCGACACACGAGGTCTTTGTTCTGGGAGATGAAGCTGATCCTGCCATTCGGGGATCAGTGGTGGTTCAGGTGGCTAATGGGGTGGATGATGCCTCCCAAGATCTCTTTGATGAAGATCACCCAAGGGGAGGCTATTAGAAAGTATTACCATGACATGCATGTGATCCAGGATATGTTGCTTCCTATGCACAAAGTTGCTGATGCTCTGGAGTTCCTTCATCGCGAAATGGAGGTAAATTCCTATCTATATTTGATTCGTATATATATATATATATATATATATATATATCCTTTGCCCGACAACAACCTCTAATTTGCCATGGTGGAAGTCCCTCCTTAAATTGCAGCTCTTGGTTAAAAAAATGGTCTTCTTTCCAAGCCTGAAGTTATATAAAGAAGCATGGTGGTTGATGAAGTTTTTAATCATTAGCTGTGCTTTTCCTACATTCTATTTCTTTGTACTTTCGAAGGAATTCATGAGAAAAACCTCATTTCGATTTTTTTTTTTTCAGGTATATCCAATCTGGCTCTGCCCACACCGCCTCTTCAAGCTCCCTGTCAAGACCATGGTGTACCCCGAACCAGGCTTCGAGCTCAACCCAAAGCAAGGCGACACCAGCTATGCCCAGATGTTCGCTGATATCGGCGTCTACTACGCCCCCGGCCCTGTCCTCAGGGGTGAGGAATTTGATGGCGCCGAGGCTGTACGCCGACTTGAGGAGTGGTTGATCCAAAACAATGGTTTCCAGCCTCAGTATTCAGTCTCTGAGCTCACTGAACAGAACTTCTGGAAGATGTTTGACAGAAGCCTCTACGACCGGTGCCGCAAGAAGTACAAGGCAGTGGGTACCTTCATGGATGTGTACTACAAGTCCAAGAAGGGGAAGAAGACTGAGAGGGAGGTGCTGGAGGCTGAGGCAGCTGTCGCTGAGACCGCGTATGCGGTTGCTGAGAAGGAGGACTGAGCTGCTGAGTAGCCGTTGGCTGAATAAAGGCTTAGGTCTGGTTACAATTTTAATGCAATTGGAGGTTAGAAGTAATAGTCTGGGATGCTTGTCCAGGGCGAGTTTGGTTTCGGTTCACGCTTGCACTTGCACTACTTTTTCTTCCTCGGTCGCTTGTTGTCATCAGCAGTTCAAGGCTATAACCATGTGCTAGTTGTTTCATTGCAAGTATTCACACATGGTTCTCTGTCCATGTTATGGAAGTGAGGCTAATCTGCCAATGATGCAGTGCCAATAAGCTTCTTGAGCTAGCTTACGAGTTGCAATGGATAGGCAAGTGAATGCTAGTCTACCCTTGAGGAAGGTTTTCAAACAATTGCTTCATAGGAATTAGCAACTAGAATATATCCATGAAGGAGGAGAAATTATATCCTACACCAAGTGTATCAACTTAATAATACATGGGACCAATTCATTTTTGCCACATGGATGTTTTGGCCATGTCAGTCTTAGGGCAGAGAAAAGAAGGAAGCAAGAACTTTCCTCTACTGCCTCTCCTTTGATCCCAACTTCCCTTGCCTCCTCTCCCTTAAAACCCTAACTTTACCCCTCCTCTTCTCCTTTCTCCACATCCTGGCTGCCAAGTCCACGTCCTCATCCTCGTCTTCCTCCTCTGCTTCCACGTTCTGCTACTGTGGTGCCGGTACATCCATCCTCATTGACTTGGCCAATGCCCTCCTTGACAAATCCTTCTCAACGACCTCTACTCCTTCACTAACTCTTGCTCTACCTACTACACCTAGTAGATTAGTGGCCTCACAGCCCTACACATTACTGTCTCCCCCCCTCTTTCAATTGGAGTTGCGACATCTCCCTCCTCTCCTTCGGTAGGTTAGATATTAAATCCCAAAACCCCTCTTCCAAGCACCTCTCTGCTTTGCTTCACCACCACCAAGTGTTGGAGCCTCCATTCATCATGACCCCTCCTTCCCATCATGCCTAGCCCTGCTCATCTCATGTCTGCATCACCTCCCAATAACCACTCCTCCATGGCCTCCTCTGATTCCAATTGATCTCTTGATAACCACTCTTCTTCCTTCTCCTCATCCTCCTCCCCCTCTAATGGCAGTAGGAGGAGAGAGAGAGAGAGAGAGAGAGAGAGAGAGAGAGAATCTCCACTTAGATCCAAAATTCCATATTGACAATCTAAGCCATTTCTATGATTTACAATCTCTAAATTACTTATATATAAAAAATTATGTGATTTGAAAATTTTTAACTTATACATCAAGTGATTAAAAGGATATTGTTTCATATTGTTAATGAGAGATTTTGCCTAGCACCGGAGATACCAGAGCAGATGGTTGAGATTGATCCTCCCAAAGGTGAGATCTGCAAGAAAAATTTCTGTCCAGAGGTGACTCCGGTGGGGATCCTCCGATGCTCAAGTTAGAGTCTCGTTCAACAAAAGAAGGAACGTGAGAGGTAGAGTAATGGCATACCTTGAGATCTCCATTTTGAATTTCTTTTATAGATGGAGGCCAGAGTCTGTCAGGCCTAATCCTGTGGGCTAGCAAATTAGGTGGCATGATTTCACGTTCGTGGGATGCCTGCCAGGGAGGTGCCTGCCAAATTGATGAGTCATGTGAGCTGATCATGTATGTACCTGTGTATTGGTAGGATAGACTGTTGGCCACTACTCTAGCCGCTAGTCATGGGAGACGGTTACACCTGATCTGTATGGGCCGATCATTCAAATGCTTCATCAACCCTCGATTTAGCAGGGCTCATCTATAGAGAAGTCACGGCATTTTTCGAGGACTCATCGACTGAGCAAATTATGACCTTATTTATTCAAGCGAGATGATGGTTGGCTGATAGAGGCTCGACCACTTAGCCATTAGGCCTCGAGGTCCCGATCGTGGGGATGGGGGCTGATGAGGGGGTCGTCCCATCGAGTCAGAGAATCGTGACACAAGCAGGGCCGAGGAAGAGTCGGCTGGCAAGGAGTAGTCCCCTGAAAGAAAGGCCTCTGATCAAGGGCCAAGATGATCATTGGGTAAGGGACCTACTCGTCGTTGACGATAAATTGATAGGGCGTGGCTGGCCATGGGCAGCAACCTGGTCAGACTATGTCATTCGCTTTGGCATGCTAATGATCTCTGAAGCCGATGTTGTGAGCTGATCATGGGGTGGGCTTCATCAATTATAGATTGGGCCTGTTGGGAGTCAGCCGATACCACAAGAAAATGAAGTATTAGCAATGGTTATTAGCGACTATAAAAAAGCCGTCGCTAATAGTGGTCTTCACCGATAGTGAATTCCAACCAAAATTTTTTCTATCGCTAAAAGTTATTAATTATTAGCGATGGCTAAGCCGTCGCTAATACTTATTAGTATGGCTTTAGCGATGGTGGTTTAGCCATCGCTAATAACTAAAATTTTTTTAATTTGATAGTAACTTTATTAGCGATAAAAAATTTTATTAGTAATGGCCATAGCAGCGGTAATTTTGCTATCGCTAATACTTATCTTGTTAGCGAATTACAACCAAAATTTTTTCCATTGCTAAAAGTTGTTCATTGTTAACGACGGCTAGATTGATTATTAGCTATCGCTAATAACTAGTAATTTTTTTCTTTTTTTACTTTGACGATAATCTTATTAGCGACGAAAAATTTTATTAGCGATGGTAATTTTGCCATCGCTAATACTTATCCTATTTCTTCCCTGAGCTCCCAGCCACTAGATCCCACTTCCTCAAGCCTCGGGCTACCTCCCTGCGTGAGGCCCAGCTACCTCCCACCTAGATATCTTTGGCCCGGCCTAGGCCCGGCCTGAGAGTGGGCCCGATAATGCCGGCCCGCATCCGACCCAAAACTAGCAGTGCTCTATTCATAAAGAGGCTGTGATGATTGCATAATGCACCTAAAGAGTCTAGAGAGAGATGGATGTGATGCATTTCTATTTTTATAGTTGTAGGACAAACTTGGATGATCTGTTACATCACAGGCAACTACTTGCAACCACCTCATGGCTAAAGATGCAGAGGAATTTGCAATGCCTTATTTTCCAATGGTAAATCTAAGCCTTCTTCTTTTCCTCTTTTCCTTGTTTACTTTGTTGTCTTTGATTTAAGTACTATTTTTAACCAATGGTAGTATTTTTAGGCTGGACTTGGGTATGGGTATGGTCCAATTCTATCCCTAACTATGATGAAGATTTTGGATGATTGATTTTCAATTAATAATCCTTATTGGAATAGATATTGCAGTTTTTGAGTCTCTTTTTACTGACCAATAATCATTTCATCATAAAAAAAATATTAGCAATGAAATTTTAGAATTTTAGCAATGAAATTTTAGAATTTTAGTGATGAAAATCATGTTGCTAATAAAAAATAATTTTATTTTTTTAATTTAATTTTATTATTATTAGCAATGATAGGATAATTATTAGAGACGATAAATGCCATCACTTTTTTAACATAATTTTTTAATTATTAGCGATAGAAGAAAATTATTAGCGATGGTATTTTACCATCGCTAATAAATTTATTTTAAAATATAATTATTAGTGTTGGAGGTAAACCCCACTTTCACCGAAGTCCAGTCAGATGCTCAGTGGACAATACAACCGGTAGTCACAGAAAAGCCTCAACGGTCGAACTCCTCAGCGGCCGAACTCATTAGCGAACGAGCTTCGATCGAACTCCTCAGCAGTCGAACTCCTCAACGGTCGAACTCATTAGCGGACGAGCCCTGATTGAACTCCTCAGCGATCGAACTCCTCAGTGATCGAACTTATTAGCGGACGAGCCCCGACCGAACTCCTCAGCGGTCGAACTCATTAGCGGCCGAGCCTCGACCGAACTGCTTAGCAGCTGGACTCCTCCTCCAATCGAACTTCTATGAAAGCCGAACTCCTTACAGACTATTGACGAATTCCTATAGGCAATCCCACTACTGAACGGTTACACGATAATAATGATTTCCATTTATCAAGACAACACGATCGGCATTTATCAAGTCAATAATGATTGACATTGATCAGGATGGTTACGATAGTCACTAATCAAGGTAGTTACAATAAGCTTCGCCTATAAAAAAGACCCTCCAGATATGCTTACGCCAAGCTCTAAGCTCTCCTCTCCTCCTCTAAACTCTGTTGAACTCCACATTGAGCACTCCATTTCTGTTGGTCAGAGCTAACTTGACCGTCGGAGGATCCTATCGGAGCCACCCCCACCGACTCCGAATGGAACTTTATTTTGTAGGTCACCGATGGAGACCTCATCCTCCTCCACTCCAGCACGATCCGACGTCAACCAAATTCTGCACCAACAGATTTGGCGCTAGAGGAAGGGCCCTCTGTTCTTGAGGTTCCCTCGATCTTAAAGGAGTGCTTAGCAACGATCTAGAGTTCTTCCTAGAAAAAATGCCTCTCAGAAAAGCTTCGACCCGATGATTAACAGCCTCCACGGCCAGATCCCATTCAGATCCATCTACTCCCACTCCAGCTCTGACAACCTAGGTTCTATCTATAGTTACAGTGGATGCGGAGCAGTTCAACCTACTCGTCCAGCAGGTTCGTGGCCTCATGGAGGCGATGAAGGCAGTGCAGGCCATGCACTAGCAGGCCCGACATCGGCTCAATCGGTGTGGGACTCTCCATAGCCCTGTGGTCTGATTTAGGAATGGCCGACTTGGGCTACCCAACCTTCGACCCCCGAAAGAAAAAAGCAGAGGAGGGAGGGCCCCTGCTCGGACCATGACTCGATTCAGAGGAAAGCTTCACACCCATTCTATCAGAAAACCTTAGAGATTAAAGACTGTGAAGATCTCTTGGATCAAAAGCTCTTAAAAATGAGCCGATGAATCGAAGAACTCCGTCACACTCCCTCCTCACATGATAATGATGTTTGTACTAACCCTCCTTTTTCGTAGAAAATTATGCAGGAACTGGTCCCGCCGAACTTCAAGCTTCCATAATTTGAGAGTTACGATGGGACCACCAATCCAGTCGACCATCTGAAAGCCTTTCGGATGATGATGTTGCTCCATGGCGTGCCAGACACTATTTTATGCTGGGCTTTTCCCTCGACCCTTAAGGGAGCCATCAAAAATTGGTACTCGATGCTTAACCCGAGTACCATCTTATCATTTGATCAAATGAGCCAGCAGTTTGCAGCCTACTTCATCAGTAGTCAGCATCAGTGTCGAGATTCGGATTCTCCGATGACCATCAGGCAGGAGGGGAAATTCATCCAAGCTTATGTCATCCGATTTAATGCTGTCGCATTACAGGTCCAGAATCTTGACCAATCAGTCGCTACGGCCGCCCTCAAGGATGGCCTTCAGAAGAACGACTTGCTGTTCTTTCTGAAAAAGAAGTATCATAGGGACTTTGCTGACATGTTAGCTCGGGCTGAAGGTTATGCCCAACTGAAGAGGCCTTCAAGGCCAGGGATGATGAAGTTGATGGCAAGCGACAAGTCGGCGAGCCGGGTAGGCTCGCCGAAGAAGGGAAGCCGAGTAACGCTCGACTACATTCTTGGACTCCTTCTAGGCGTAGGCGAGCTCGAGCTCTCCCTCGATCTCAGAGACAGGGAAGCCCCGACGGAAGGGCACACTGAGGTTCTCCTCAGCACCGAGGTTCTCCCCAATGGAGATTTCACAACTACGCCCTCCTTAACACTCTGAAGACCCAAGTACTGATGACAATCAGGGAACAACTTTCAAGATCGGAGAGGATGCGTTCCCGCCCCAGCAAATGCAATCCCAATAAGTTCTGCCTTTATCATTATGATCACAGTCACGACACTGAGGAGTGCATCCAATTCTAGGATGAGATCGAAGAGCTCATCTAGCGAGGTAGACTTGGTCGATTCCTGTGGAGACGGCCTGAAGGGTGGGAGGATCGATTGAGGGTGCTACCATCAAGGGAGGAGGACCAAGAAGATCGACCACCTCTCAGTGTCATCAATACTATCTCAGGGAACTTCAACAAGAAGAGGCCAGCGGATCCGAAGGACCAGTGAAGAGACGGAGGATCAAGAAACTCGTGACCTTTACCGAGGTGGACGCCTAGGGGGTCCAATTTCTGACAATGATATGGTTGTAATCTCTTTGAACATTGTTGATTATGATATACGCCGTATTTTGATGGACAATGAAAGTTCGACTGATGTATTATTTTACGATGTCTTCTCGAAAATGTCCTTACTCGATGACCACTTGGGGCCTATGAACTCTCCACTGATAGGATTCACTGGCAACACCATACCAATTGAGGGCATAATAACTTTGGCTGTGACAATAAGGCAACGTCCGAAACTGGCCAAAGCAGGTCGATTTTTTAGTTGTGAGAACTCCGTCTGCCTACAATGCCATTCTTGGCCGACCTGATCTAAATGCACTTCGGATGGTGGTGTCGATCTATTATTTGAAGATGAAATTTTTGATAAGTCACATGATCGAAAAGATCAGGGGAGACCAAGCTCTGACGAGGCATTGCTACTCAATCATCCTACATAAGGGAGAGCAGTCCGACTCTTATCTTGTTGATGTCCACGATGACCTCACTGAGGAGCGGGGCGAGCCTATGGAGGACCTCATCTCTGTGCCCTTAAATGATGGAAATGTCGAGCATGCGGTGCAGATCAGCTCCAACTTAGTAGGCAAGGTTCGGAAGCAACTTATTACCTTCCTTAGAAGAAATACGGATGTCTTCATCTGGACCCCAGCAGACATGCTAGGGATTGACGCCGAGGTCATGGAACATCGGCTGGCCATCGACCCAAGGCATCGATCGATAAAAGAAAAGATGCGCCACCACATCCCGGAGAGGCAAAAAGCAATCGCCAAAGAAGTAGACAAGCTTCTCAAAGCTGGATTCATCCGGGAGGTTAATTATCCGATCTGGATCTCAAATATGGTCCTCGTCAAAAGGGCGAACAACAAATGGAGGATGTACATTAACTTCAAAAAACTGAATAATGCCTATCCGAAAGATAGCTATCCTCTATCCAAGATTGATCAACTAGTAGATGCGACCTCGGGCTATGAGCTTCTCACCTTCATGGATGCCTTCTCTGGTTATAACTAGATATGGATGGCGCCTGAGGATGAGGAGAAGACTGCTTTTGTTACTGACCGTGGTCTTTATTGTTACAGGATCATGCCCTTTGGACTCAAAAATGTAGGGGCAATGTACTAGCATTTCGTCAATAAGATTTCTTCCAAGCCAACCTCGATCGTAGGAGATAAGATCTCCCCTGAGGCAACCTCGATCGTAGGTGATAAGATCTCTTCTAAGACATCTCCTCCAAGGCAACCTCGATCGTAGGAGATAAGATCTTCCCCAAGCCAACCTCGATCGTAGGAGATAAGATCTCTCTCGAGGCAACCTCGATCGTAGGAGATGCAGGAGATGAGATCTTTTCTGAATAATTGGGCCAACCTCGACTGCTGGAGATAAGATCTCCTCCAAGCGCCCATATCAACCTCGACCGTAGGAGATGAGATCTCCCCCGAGGTAATCTCGGGGGCAAGAGATATGATCCTCCGAGCTTCAACTTCAATGGGTGCGAAGCCTGGGAATGGACTTCGACAGTCGCCTGTTTTGATACTCCCTTCCTTCAAATTTTAAACTCGAAAGTGGAGGATCTATTGTTGGGGGTAAACCCCACTCCTACCGAAGTTCAGTCGGATGCTCAGGGGATAATACAACTAGTAGTCATAGGAAAGCCTCAATGAATGAACACCTCAGTGGCTGAACTCATTAGTAGATGAGCCCCGATCGAACTCCTCAGCGGTCGAACTCATTAGCGGATGAGTCTCGACCGAACTCCTCAGCAGCCGAGCTCATTAGTGGCCGAGGTCCGGCCAAACTCCTCAGTAGTTGGACTCCTCTAGTCAAACTTTTATGGAAGCCAAACTCCTTATAGACTATTGATGGATTCTTACAGGCGATTCCACTACTGAACGGTTACACAATAATAATGATTGTCATTTATCAAGACAACACGATCGGCATTTATCAAGTCAATAACGATCGATATTGATCAGGACGATTACGACAGTCATTAATCAAGACAGTTACAATGAGCTCCATCTATAAAAAGGATCTTTCAGATATGCTTACACCAAGCTCTAAGCTCTCCTCTCCTCCTTTGAACTCTGCCGAACTCCACATTGAGCACTCCATTTCTGTTGGCTAGAGCTAACTTGACCGTCGGAGGGTCTTGCCGGAGCCACCTCCATCGGCTCCGGATGGAACTTTATTTTGCAGGTCACTGACGGCGACCTCGTCCTCCTCCACTCTAGCTCGATCCGATGTCAACTAAATTCTGCACCAACAATTAGCGATGGAGAAAAATTATTAGCAATGATATTTTGCCACCGCTAATAATTTTATTTTAAAATATAATTATTAGCGATGAAAAAAATTTATTAGCGATGGTAATTTTGCCATCGCTAATAACCTTTCATCCTTATTTTCTCCCACCGCGTGCCCTTATTTTTCCTCACCCCCTGCATGCCCTTGTTTTCCCCCTACCCGCTGCATTTTCTCCCACCACATTCCCTCTGGTCCCCCCCACCACCCTCTTTCTCTCCCGCCTTCGATCTCCATTTTCTCCCATCGTGCTGTCAGATCCAGCATCCCTAAGCACCTAGTCACCTCCCCAATGTTAAGATTTATGGTGCTCCCAAGCCTTGGGAGGCCACAAGAGGAACCAGGGTGTTGGCTCTAGGGAGACTAGGATAGGTATGGTCCTAAGGTTAGGACAGGAGTTATCTTAGGATGAAGATAGTGTGTAGCCTTGCATGGGCTTGAGGTTCAGATGTAAGGACCTTAAGGAGGCTTGGTAGGTACTCCGGAGACCTAGGATACAAGATAGAGCAAAAAACCAAAGCCAGGAGAAGAATCAACCCAGACAAGAGACTGACACATAGGCAAGCTGGCTCGGATATGCAGTCGAGCCGACTCGAGTTAAGACTGAGCCGACTTAGGGTGCAATCAAGCTGGCTGTCTCAAAAAGATAGAAAAAAGGATTTGAATGATATGCAATCAAGTTAGCTCGACTCTTGATAGAGTCGGCTTGACGATGGCGAACAGAATTGAATAAAATTTTCTATTTGGTCTTGGATTAGGATTAATCCAATGGGTCTTAAGGTCCAATCCAATAAGATTTTAAGGTGGCTAACTCATGTATGGGTCGAGTTTAGATCCAGAGGATGAAAGCATAAGAGACATGGGTGTACATAGGCTCGATGAGTGTTTTCATGTATTGGGTTTGAAGAGAAATCCTGATTTTCCGGTCCAGGTTTGTCCAGATCTGATTAGATCAAGAGATATATTTCAAAAATTTTCTCTTGATCTCAATCAAATCTTGATATGTTTCAGATCTGATTCTTATTATTTTAATAAATAAAATAAAATAAGATAAATTAAATCAAATTTAATTTACCTGATTTGGGTAATCCTATTACCCTGTAGATGATCCTGATTGCAGCGGAAGGTTCTGGATCTTAGCCACGCAAGCGCCTGGCCTCTACCAGTATCCACTCGGGTTGGATCTGGAGATCCTCTTCTTCTCTATCACACCTCCAAAAATCAGATCTGGATCTGATCTGGAGGATCTTCAAAACTCTTTTGAAGATCTGCAGTCGTCCTTTTGCAGCAGCGCAGCCTTCTTGCTTTTGATCGCCTTTCCTTGATCTGAATCGCACCAACCTAAAGTCCAAAACACTTTTGGACGTGGAGAGCAAGGGGAGAAGAGACTATGGCATGGAGAAGGAGGGGAGAGGCAGCCTTGGGGCGTGTCTCAATTGAATTCATTAGAATTAGGGTTGGGCGCAGGGTCTTATTTATAGACCTCTTGTGATCCAACTCCTCTTCCTCTCAACCAATCACAACCCTTTGTGAAATCAGATCTAAATCTGATTGGTTGGAATAGAGACCCCTGGATTCCTCCTTAGAGGGCGCCTAAGACCAGTCAAACTGGATTCTTAGTAGAACTCTGATTGGAATCCAAAAGGGAGGTGGAGTCCTTGTCCAACAAGGACTCCTAGGCGCCTCCTACTTGGGCTCACGCCATCCTTGGCGTGCGCCCTTCTCCTTGCCAGGTTCTGGCAGGGGGACAGGCCCCCACCAGCTCTCCAATAGGTGCATGACATGTGGTCAAAAGTCAAAGGGTCAATGGTCAACGTTTGACCAGTCAAAGGTAGACTTTTGACCAAAGTCAAAGAACAAGAAATGGCAGGTGACCAAAAATGGCAGGTAATGTCTTACAAATAAGACAACCTATTCTGACTTGGACAACCTCCAGTCAGACCATATGAAGGCCTCTGATTGAGCACAAACTCCTTTGGCTCAGTCAGGACAACTTATTTATGATAGTAAAAGAAGAACGTTAGGTTCAATCGAGTGCTAGCACGATTTCCTTGAACCTAATTGAATCTCATTCAGATCAATTGAACTAGATCAGTTCAATTGATGATCACCAGATTCAAACCCTTGTTTGTGTGACCCAGTTAGGTTCAGTTCTGTATGGTAATGGGATATGTCATGATCTCTATCATCGACATCATCGAAACTCCTTTCGATGGATCAGAACTCTTCTGATTCGAACAGCTAGAATGATCGATCATCTAAATCATTCTAATTGCTCCCAAAATCCACCAGTGACACCTAGCAGTATATGGTGGCAACCCATCAGAGCTGAATGCGAACCTCTTGGTGCAGCTACCTGTGTGATTAAGTTCTTCTATCTTGAGCCCCGATCAGATTAGGGTTAAGGTGAACTCGTCAAACCCTAGTCTCTGTCATATGATGTAATCATTCGATTCGAGTCCAATGTGAAAATCTAAATAGAAACTCTTTCTATTATTTCACTCTGCCATGGCCATGGGCTTCTGGACTTGATTCTCATGATCATCATAGGGCTGCTCCTCTACCACCGAGGTAGATAGATTCCATCTTGATGCAATCCAGTTCCTACAATGAACATGCTATAGCCAACATACACCTCAGGGTTCCATATGGCTAGGAGACCGAGTAATGGTGTAGTCAAACTATAACACCCTCAAGGTGAACTGCCGATGCATCTCAGGTCAAAGAACCAGACACACTACTGCAGCATCGAGTCAGTCATTGACGAGAAGGTAGACTTCCTAATGACTACTCGAGGTGGTCACGCTCAGTGCCCTCGTTCTCTAACGAGTACCTGTACTCTCGCTCCGGTGTCTCCACACCGTAGACTCAAGACTCATCTACTAAAGAGAAGCGATTCGTACACCAACCTTCCGGATCAATCACCATCCTCGTGATGATCCTATGGTCGGGAGCATGTTTATGAGTTAATAATGATTATTCATGTCTTAAATTTTCAACTCTTGAAAATATGAATTATCATTACCATTAACTCAAAGGATGTATCACAGACACTAAATACACATATGTGATAGAAAATAACCCATTTTATTAATTATAGTCAAAATTATAATTTTGCCCCTAGAAGTGTATTACAAGTGTCAGCCAATTCTGGCTTCTAGGGCACATATATCTAACAATCTCCCACTTGTCCTAAAGCCAATTGGCTACAAGTCTAAGTCCCATCTTCTCAAGGTGGGCTTCGATCTTCTGCTGGCCCAACGGCTTTGTAAGTGGGTCTGCCACATTATCTGTGGAGTTGACTCTCTTGACCTCAACGTAACCTTTCTCAAGGTAATCGCGGATGAGATGATATCGCCGCTCAATGTGCTTGGACTTCTGGTGAGACCTCGGCTCCTTAGCAAGGGCTATGGCGCCATTGTTGTCGCAGTAAAGAGGAATGGCATCTGATGGCATTACTCCAATTTCTGCAGCAAACTTCTTGTACCAGAATGCTTCCTTTGCAGCCTCTGATGCAGCTATATATTCTGCTTCCATGGTGGAATCTGCTATCACAGTTTGCTTGGAACTCTTCCAGCTGACAGCTCCACCATTGCACACAAACAGACTTCCAGATGTCGACTTTCGATCATCTATATCGGACATGAAGTCCGAGTCTGTGTATCCCTTGAACTTGGAGTTCTCCATTACCAAAGACCAACATCATATCCTTAGTTCTTCTCAAGTACTTAAGGATACATTTCACAGAAGTCCAGTGTTCTTCACCTGGATTTGACTGATATCTGCTTGTGACACTCACAGCATGGGCTATATCAGGTCGTGTACATAGCATGGCATACATGAGGCTCCCTATTGCAGAAGCATAAGGGATCTTGCTCATGCGTTCTATTTCCTCAGGTGTGCTGGGGCACATCTTCTTGGAAAGATGAATACCATGTCTGAAGGGTATTAATCCCCTCTTAGAGTTTTCCATACTAAACCTCTTTAGTACTTCCTCTATGTACATCTTCTGTGAAAGTCCTAGCATCCTATTCGGTCTATCCCTATAGACCTTAATTCCTAGAATAAAGGATGCTTCACCTAGGTCTTTCATGGAGAATTCCTTGGACAACCACATCTTGACTGATGTCAACATGGGAATATCATTCCCAATAAGGAGGATGTCATCCACGTACAATACGAGGAAGACAACAGCGCTCCCACTGACCCTTTTGAAAACACATGGTTCCTCTTCATTTTTGATGAAACCAAACTTTTTGATCACATCATTGAAACGAGTGTTCCAGCTCCGAGATGCTTGCTTAAGTCCATATATGGACCTTTGCAGCTTGCAAACCTTGTGATCAGTATCACTGGATGTGAAACCTAGCGGCTGTTCCATATAGATATCTTCCTCAAGATATCCATTTAGGAATGCCGTTTTCACGTCCA
This sequence comes from Cocos nucifera, assembly GCA_006176705.1. NCBI lineage: Eukaryota > Viridiplantae > Streptophyta > Magnoliopsida > Arecales > Arecaceae > Cocos > Cocos nucifera. The sequence continues at coordinate 255,822 of QRFJ01000787.1, read as the reverse complement.
TTTGCCATATTTCATAATCGAAATAGGCTGCAACAGCAAGCAATGTGCGGATGGATTTTAGCATAGCTACTGGGGAAAAGGTATCCTGATAGTCAATGCCTTCGCGTTGACTATAACCTTTTGCCACCTAGTCTAGCCTTGAATGTCTCCACATTCCCATCTGCACCAATCTTTCTCTTGAAGATCCATTTACACCCAATAGGTACTATACCTTCTGGTGGATCTACCAAGGTCCAGACTTGGTTTGAGTGCATCGAGTCAATTCTCTGACTTCATTGCCTCAAGCCATTTCTCGGAGTCGATATCTGATATCGCCTCGTTGTAGGTTTTGGGATCATCACCATGAGCACCATTACCTATGAGGAACATTTCCTCTACGTCCTCTGAAATAATACCTAAGTATCTTTCAGGGGGACGGGAAACTCTTTCCGATCTACGAGGTGGAGGAGGTAGTGTTCTTATTGGCTCAACCTGATTTGGTTCCACTTGGTCCTTAGCTCGTTCTGCTTGTGAGACTTTCTCATCAAGCTTAATCTGCTTTCCAATGCCGCTATCTTGAATAAACTATTTTTCAAGAAAGATGGCATGTCGACTCACAATCACATTGTGGTCTTCTGGAATGTAGAAATAGTATCCTAATGACTCTTTAGGATATCCTATGAATCGAGCTCTAAAGGACCTAAACTCTAACTTGTCCGCTTGTTGTCTTTTGACATGAGCCGGACAACCCCAAATTCTGAGATGACTCAGACTTGGTTTCTTACCGTGCCATATCTCATACGGTGTGGTAGGAACGGTTTTAGAGGGAACCCTATTCAGTAAATAGATTGAAGTTAATAATGAATGTCCCCAAAGAAAATCAGGGAGGTCTGTGAAGCTCATCATGGATCGAACCATATCCAATAGAGTCCGATTTCTCCGTTCTGAAACCCCGTTGAGTTGAGGTGTTCCTGGTGGAGTCCATTGAGAGACTATGCCATTTTCCTTAAGATAGTCTAGGAATTCCCGGCTAAGGTATTCACCTCCTCGATCTGATCGAAGAACCTTAATGGGTTTTCCAGTTTGTTTTTCTACTTCATGTCTGAATTCTTTGAACTTTTCAAAAGCTTCAGACTTGTGTCTCATAAGATACACATACCCATACCTAGACAGATCATCGGTAAAGGTAATGAAGTAGACAAAATTGCCTCTAGCCGGCACATCAAATGGGCCGCACACATCAGTATGTACTAGGGCAAGGAGATCTGTGGCCCTCTCCCCATGTCCAACAAAAGGGAGTTTAGTCATTTTGCCTTGAAGACAAGATTCACAAGTTGGATATGACTCAAAAGTCAATGGACTCAATAGCCCATTTTTCTCCAATTTGTTAATCCTATCTTCTGCTATATGACCTAATCTCAGGTGCCATAGATATCTGTCGTTTGGACTATCCCTAGGTCGTTTGGCATTCACGTTTTGCTCGATAGTTAAAATAGGTACATCAATATGCAACTGATAAAGACCATTAACAAGGAAATCATTTGCAATTTTATTTCTTTCATAAAGAATGTTACAATGGTCCTTAAAGAAGGTGATCACATAACCTTCTTGTGCTAAGCATGAAACAGAAATCAAATTCCTGCTAGCTGCAGGCACATAATAACAGTCTTTTAAAACTAAGTCTAAACCAGATGGTAATCGAAGAGGGTATGTTCCCACGGCTACTGCAGCAACTCTTGCTCCATTACCGATGCGTAGGATCATGTCTCCATCCCTCAGCCTCCTGCTATCCTCAAGACCCTGCATAGAAGTGCACAGATGAGCACTAGAACCAGAGTCAAGCACCCAACTGGATGCAGAAGAAACCGTAAGGTTAGACTCAATAACGAGCATACCTCCAGAAGGACCTTCCTTCTTGTTCTTTCAGGGTGGCCAGGTAAGTAGGGCAGTTCCGCTTCCAATGGCCGTCGCTGTTGCAATGGAAACACTTTCCTTTGCCATCGACCTTCTTCTTCGGTTCTGCCTTCTTCTT
>QRFJ01000787.1:144742-252835 GCA_006176705.1 Cocos nucifera | reverse complement strand
ACTCAATAGCCCATTTTTCTCCAATTTGTTAATCCTATCTTCTGCTATATGACCTAATCTCAGGTGCCATAGATATCTGTCGTTTGGACTATCCCTAGGTCGTTTGGCATTCACGTTTTGCTCGATAGTTAAAATAGGTACATCAATATGCAACTGATAAAGACCATTAACAAGGAAATCATTTGCAATTTTATTTCTTTCATAAAGAATGTTACAATGGTCCTTAAAGAAGGTGATCACATAACCTTCTTGTGCTAAGCATGAAACAGAAATCAAATTCCTGCTAGCTGCAGGCACAATAATAACAGTCTTTTCAAAACTAAGTCTAAACCAGATGGTAATCGAAGAGGGTATGTTCCCACGGCTACTGCAGCAACTCTTGCTCCATTACCGACGCGTAGGATCATGTCTCCATCCCTCAGCCTCCTGCTATCCTCAAGACCCTGCATAGAAGTGCACAGATGAGCACTAGAACCAGAGTCAAGCACCCAACTGGATGCAGAAGAAACCGTAAGGTTAGACTCAATAACGAGCATACCTCCAGAAGGACCTTCCTTCTTGTTCTTCAGGGTGGCCAGGTAAGTAGGGCAGTTCCGCTTCCAATGGCCGTCGCTGTTGCAATGGAAACACTTTCCTTTGCCATCGATTCTGCCTTCTTCTTCTTTGATCCTTCCACCTTTTGCTTTTTCACAGACTTCTTTTTCTTTCCATAAGACTTTCTTTTGGAAGAAGTCCGTTCCATAGCAAGAACTGAGCCTTTAGAACCTTTCATAGAAAGCTCAGCGGTAACCAGCATATTCATTCAACTCGGCCAAGGAATTTCTGAAGTTTATGCATGTGGTAATTCATGATGAATTGCCCATATGCATCAGTCAAGGATTGCAGAATAATATCGTTCTGCAGGTCCAAGTCCAACTTCACACCGAGCTTCTCAAGCTCTTCCATGTCCTTGATCATTGTCAGACAGTGATCTTGGACTGACTGCCCATCACGCATCTTAGCCTTAAAAAGTCATTTCGTGACTTGATATTTGGCTGCGCGACTCTGTTCACCAAACATCTCCTGTAGGTGAGCCAACATTTGGCGAGCAGTCCCGATATCCTTCATGTTGGTGCTGGAGCTCATCAGACATCGAGCCCAACATGTAATATCTGGCCTTATTATCTTCGTCAATCCATTTTTCCAGAGACGCTCTCTGTTCAATAGATGGACGGACTGGTAAGGTGGGAGGGTCCTGGTCCAAAACATGGGTTAACTTCTCGAAACCCAAAATAATTTTGTAGTTCCTGAGCCAATCTTTATAATTGGGTCCAGTCAGTCTATGTGTGTCCAGGATACGTGCCAATGGGTTGGACGCAGACATTTTCCTGTAGAGAGTCAAAGATTCTAGTTAGATACTGTAATTTTGACTTGACCAATTTATTTAGGGATTTTATTTTTAAACAAATTAGCTCCCACTATTTTCTCGGATCCCTACACTCCCTCTGTAGAGATGCGAAAATCTCCACGATTAATGATTTCTAGTGGGTGGTGCGGTCTCACCAACTGACTCATCACCTCACCTAACAGTTATTGGTGATGGGTTAGCCAATGAGTGAACAACTCTTGTTCAATGATTCTCTAATCATGGTGCACCCAAACTTGGTCTCTAATTCATGAATCTCACCGTATCCGGAATATTGATCCACTCCTTAGTTAAGTCAGACCCACCATTTGCATAGACTGGGTTCCTAATTGAGTCTCTCACCGTATCCAGAATATTGAGCCCAACTCATCCTCCAGCCCATAGCATCCAATGCCTAATAGACATGGTTGCATCTTCCCGGTGCAACTGAGCCACTGTATCCAGCCGAGAACAATCAACCCCGGGAAGGGCCCGCACATCTACAATGCTGGAAGACCTCAGACTTAATCTTTTCTTAGGGAGAATTGATTCAGGTCTCATTAAACTAGACTTGGCTTAGTCATAACAATTATGACTAACCTAGTGGCATGGGTTAGCTCGGATTATTGACCACCTCAGATCAGAACTGTGTCAACAGATATGGCCAGGTAAGTGAGACCGGTGGAAGGAATATGCCATTAACTCGTACAAGAACGCATTCAGGTCGAGTAGCTTCCAATTAAAAACCAGTCGGTCGTATGTGCCAAACTTACCTTAGACACCAAATTGTTGAGTCAGAACCAATTGGGTTAGCCTACAATCCAGACTCTAACCTCTGAGCCTAATTAGGTCTTGCTTGATCGTGACTCGATCTTGACCCAGACTTAATCCTATTAGGCTGGTCAATTTAAGCATTGTTGATCCCATCTAACCAACTCTTGATTCGGTTTGATCAACCGCTTAGACCTAATTGAGCTACCCAAGCCCGAACCCAGTATTATGAATATGTCTTAGATCTGAAATTCTCAATTTTAGACCTAATTAATATTCCATAAACTTAATTCTTAATTAAGTAGGGTTCATAAACAAAATATGCACAATAAATCCTAGGGTTTCAGGATCTAGGGTTTTGCAGAAAGTAAGTTTTGGGTTTCTGATTAAGGACGAACACGCAGCACCCCTACACATCATAAGAACACCCCATCGAATGGGAAGAGAGGGCCTTTAAACCCTTCTTCATTCTTATGACCGGACGGCCAAGAGGAACGCCTTAATCAGGAACATGTAAATACTACAAAACAGTTTATAGATCTATATCATATATCTCATATACAAATTTAGATCTAATCATGGCATATTTTGCATACATCTCATGTATCAAATCATGCATATTTTTCAGATCTAAATTATCTCATAATAATCTAAAAAATTAGATTTAAATTGATCTAATCAAAATAAATTCTAATCTAGACAATTATGTAGAACTATTCTACAACTAGTCTAGACATGCATCAATCATATCTCATATGATATTTAAAATTAAATAATTTTTATTTGCTATTTTTTAGATGTTATTATAACACTTATAATATCAAAAAATAGTAAATAAAAGATCTAAAATATGATTTAATCAGATTAAATCAAAAACATGCAAGACTATTCTATAGAACTATTCTATTTCTAGAACTAGTCATGCATATCTTCTAATCTTAGATCCAAATCATTTAATTTTAATTTTTTCTGATTTTAGATCTGATCACATCTCATGTGACATCTGAAATCACTTTATTTTTCTAATTAAAATAAATTTAAAATCAGATCTAAACAATTTAGAACCATGGCTCTGATACCAGTTGAAGGGAAATCCTGATTTCCCGGTCCAGGTTCGTTCAGATCTGATCAGATCAAGAGATATATTTCAAAAATTTTTCTCTTTGATCTCAATCAGATCTTGATATATTTCAGATCTGATTCTTATTATTTTAATAAATAAAATAAAATAAGATAAATTAAATCAAATTTAATTTACCTGATTTGGGTAATCCTATTACCCTGTTGATGATCCTGATTGCAGCGGAAGGTTCTGGATCTTAGCCACGCAAGCGCCTGGCCTCTACCGGTATCCACTCGGGTTGGATCTAGAGATCCTCTTCTTCTCTATCACACCTCCAAAAATCAGATCTGGATCTGATCTGGAGGATCTTCAAAACTCTTTTGAAGATCTGCAGTCGTCCTTTTGCAGCAGCGCAGCCTTCTTGCTTTTGATCGCCTTTCTTTGATCTGAATCGCACCAACCTAAATCCAAAACACTTTTGGACGTGGAGAGCAAGGGGAGAAGAGACTATGGCATGGAGAAGGAGGGGAGAGGCAGCCTTGGGGCGTGTCTAATAGCATTCACTTAGAATTAGGGTTGGGCGCAGGGTCTTATTTATAGACCTCTTGTGATCCAACTCCTCTTCTTCCCAACCAATCACAACCCTTTGTGAAATCAGATCTAAATCTGATTGGTTGGAATAGAGTCCCCTGGATTCCTCCTTAGAGGGTGCCTAAGACCAGTCAAAGTTGGATTCTTAGAAGAACTCTAATTGGAATCCAAAAAGGGAGATGGAGTCCTTGTCCAACAAGGACTCCTAGGCGCCTCCAACTTGGGCACACGCCTAGGGTGGCGTGCGCCCTTCTCCTTGCCAGGTTCTGGCAGGGGGACAGGCCCCCACCAGCTCTCCAATAGGTGCATGACATGTGGTCAAAAGTCAAAGTGTCAATGGTCAACGTTTGACCAGTCAAAGGTAGACTTTTGACCAAAGTCAAAGAACAAGAAATGGCAGGTGACCAAAAATGGCAGGTAATGTCTTACAAAATAAGACAACCTTTTCTGACTTGGACAACCTCCAGTCAGACCATATGAAGGCCTCTGATTGAGCACAAACTCCTTTGGCTCAGACAGGACAACTTATTTATGATAGTAAAAGAAGAACGTTAGGTTCAATCGAGTGCTAGCACGATTTCCTTGAACCTAATTGAATCTCATTCAGATCAATTGAACTAGATCAGTTCAATTGATGATCACCAGATTCAAACCCTTGTTTGTGTGACCCAGTTAGGTTCAGTTCTGTATGGTAATGGGATATGTCATGATCTCTATCATCGACATCATCGAAACTCCTTTCGATGGATCAGAACTCTTCTGATTCGAACAGCTAGAATGATCGATCATCTAAATCATTCTAATTGCTCCCAAAATCCACCAGTGACACCTAGCAGTATATGGTGGCAACCCATCAGAGCTGAATGCGAACCTCTTGGTGCAGCTACCTGTGTGATTAAGTTCTTCTATCTTGAGCCCCGATCAGATTAGGGTTAAGGTAAACTCGTCAAACCCTAGTCTCTGTCATATGATGTAATCATTCGATTCGAGTCCAATGTGAAAATCTAAATAGAAACTCTTTCTATTATTTCACTCTGCCATGGCCATGGGCTTCAGGACTTGATTCTCATGATTATCATAGGGCTGCTCCTCTACCACCGAGGTAGATAGATTCCATCTTGATGCAATCCAGTTCCTACAATGAACATGCTATAGCCAACATACACCTCAGGGTTCCATATGGCTAGGAGACCGAGTAATGGTGTAGTCAAACTATAACACCCTCAAGGTGAACTGCCGATGCATCTCAGGTCAAAGAACCAGACACACTACTGCAGCATCGAGTCAGTCATTGACGAGAAGGTAGACTTCCTAATGACTACTCGAGGTGGTCACGCTCAGTGCCCTCGTTCTCTAACGAGTACCTATACTCTCACTCCGGTGTCTCCACACCGTAGACTCAAGACTCATCTACTAAAGAGAAGCGATCGTACACCAACCTTTCGGATTAATCACCATCCTCGTGATGATCCTATGGTCGGGTGCTGTTTATGAGTTAATAATGATTATTCATGTCTTAAATTTTCAACTCTTGAAAATATGAATTATGATTACCATTAACTCAAAGGATGTATCACAGACACTAAATACACAGGTGTGATAGAAAATAACCCATTTCATTAATTATAGTCAAAATTACAATTTTGCCCCTAGAAGTGTATTACAAGTGTCAGCCAATTCTGGCTTCTAGGGCACATATATCTAACAGGGTTAGCTAGTAAAGTTTTTGGTTGGGCCTAATAGCTATGTATAAATACATAGGTTGTATTAAGATTTTCAAGAGAGCAATCAATACAGATTTTTTCTCCCTCAATCTCTCTTCTCTCTAGTGTTGTTGCCTTAGGTTCTTGAAGAAGCTCTATAGAGAGGAGGCGCCTCCCTCAAGCCTAAGGAGGAAGGCACCCCAGCATAGATCTAGGTAATGATCTATGATATGCTGCCTTAAAGAACATCAAAGATCTCTCAAGGTTCATGCTAAAGATCAAAGGTTTCTGCAACATAGTATCAAAGCTAGGTGATGCCATAATGATGTGCCAATATTTGGTATCAGAGCTAGGCGATGCCATGATGATGCACTAACATTTGGTATCAAAGCTAGGTGAAGCCATGGTGATGTTACAACATTTGGTATCAAAGCTTGATGGTGCGTGGAAGAGAAGGAGAAGTCGTAAAAGGTGAAATCAGGAATCTGTATGAGTATTCCATGGTATGTCTCAGATCCACCTTTGTTATTGCTGTGGTTTGGCCAATCAGGAGCAACAAGTTGAAGGTGAAGGCTGAGAGGATTAACAAAAAAAAAAATTTTGGGATGGAAGGTTTTGGTGCATGATTTGCTTGTCGATCTTGAAGAAAAGGTCAGGATGTATGATGGGTGACAGGCAGGGAGAGTTGGAGTGCTGTAGTAGCATTTCTCTAGAGATGCAAGGGCTGAGAGAGGTTCAGTGGTGTAGCAGTCAAGGAAGGTATCTCAGTAGAAAGCATTAGGGTTCTCTATAAAGATGGACAGTATGGGCAGTTGATGGTTGAAGAGAGGTTCCTAAGGGATAATGGTTGAAGGAAGGTTGAAGAAGCGACATACATCTTTTAGTTGTAGAAAGACGGGAAAGTAGTCGGAGATGTATTTAGTAATTCGATCAGAGCATAGATTTATGGAGCCTTGGGAGGTGATAGAGATGGATGATCCATGAAGATCTAGTAGGTTAGGACTGGACAACTATAGAGCAGCAAAGAGATGAGTTAGAAAGTGCTGGAGTGCAGCAATAGTGCTTCCCTGGAGGCACAGGGTTGAGAAAAGCTTGATGGTGCAGCAGTCAAGGGAGGTATCTTAGCAGAGAGTGTTAGGAGCATCTCAAAAAGATTTGGAGCAGATCTTAGGGAGAGCTAGAGGGTCTCAGGGAGCACCTAGGGCATCTAGCAGGTGGAAGTAACTTGGATCAGGTTTCTTCTATAGGAGCATCAGGAAGATTCGCGGTTTAGATGGAGGATGGGTTATATACAGCAAGATAAGACCTAGATATCTATGAGGAGGTGGTGTCGAGATGAGGCAGGGAGCACTAGAGTGTTGCAGTAGCACTTTCCTGGAGGCACAGGCTGAGAGAGGCTTGGCGGTGCAGCAGTCAAGGAAGGTATCTCAACGCAGAGTATCAGAAGGCATCTTAGGAGGACTGGGAGTAGGTCTCAGAAAAAGCCAAGAAGTCTCAAGAGCCTCAGGATGAGATAGGTGGGTTTGAGCCTAGGATAGAGTTTGAGCTACAGTTCCTCTAGGCATAACTGAAGCGATGGTTGGTACAAGGGTAGAAGAGGAGAAGTGCTAGGGTGGCATTTTCTAGGACTTAGTCATTGGATTCAGAAGAGTTGGATGAGCTTTTAGATTTTAAAGGTACCTACGGGTTGTGGAGGTATCCGAGACAGCTTTGAAGAAGGCCGTAGAGTGTGGAGGGTTCGAAGAGGCAGCGTTGGTGTATGAGGTGCAATGGTAGGCCCAGCAGTGTAGCATTGGATAGTTGGCCTTGGGTGACTCAATGACAAAGTCAGGATCTTCTGTGGCATCAAGTGGGCTTCAGTTTTAGGTGGAGAACCGGGCAGAAGTGGTTTCACTGGTGAAGATGTGACATGAGTTCAAAGCAGAGGAGTGCAAAAGGAGCGGCACGTATAGAAAAGACTGGCAAAGTTCTGAGGAGACCATGTTAGGATATACAGCGAGTGTTGATATAGGAATGCTGCGGAATCTTAAGAAAGGTCCAGGGCAATTGATGCAGCTGTCAAGTAGAAGGGTTCCTACAATTTCAGGATGGTGTGAAGGAGCAAGCTAAGGTCTTCAGCGGTAGAGGTAGTTGTTCCAAAGGCCTCAAGGGTGCACAGCAACTAAAGAGGATTGGTGGAGATGATATTTGTAGAAGGGGCTGTCAGGGTGTATAGCGACAGTGGGATCATGTAGGAGGGCATTGCCAAGGCTTGGAGCACCAAGCTGGAGATTGTTAGGATTTGTGGTGCTCCCAAGTCTTGGGATGCCATAGGAGGAGCCAGGATGTTGGCTTTGGAAAGACTAGGACAGATTTGGTCCTAGGGCTAAGATAGGAGTTATCCTAGGATGAAGACAGTGTGTAGCCCTGTACGGACTCGAGGTTTGTAAGGACCTTGAGGGGGCTTGGTAGGTACTCCAGAGACCTAGGACACAAGATGAAACAAAGGACCAAAGCTAGGAGAAGAATCAGCCAAGACAAGGGTCTGACACATAGGCGGGCTAACTCGGATACATAGTCGAGTCAGCTTGGATTGAGATCGAGCCGACTTTGGGTGCAGTCGAGCCGACTATCTCAGACAGATGGAAGATAGGGTTCAGACAATACGTAGTCAAGCCAGCTCAACTCCCAATAGAGTTGGCTCAACGATGGCGAACAAAATTGGACGGGATTTTCTATTTGGTCTTGGATTGGGATTAATCCAAGGGGTCTTAAGGTCTGGTCCAATAAGGTCTTAAGATGGCTAATGATGCATGCTAATTTATAGCTATGGCAAGTGCACCAGTTGATCAAGTAATAAAGTGAATGAGTAGAGTATCGTCCCTAGAGGATTGAAAAACAAGTACTGAAAAGCTCTTTCCTATGCTTTATTTAGAAGATCGATTTATGAGAATAAGAAATTAAAGAATAAAATAAAGAAATAATTAAAAGTTTTTAATTAAATAGAGAGAGTGTAAATTATTAGGATTTTAAACTCAAGAGTAATGGATTATTAAGGCAATCGGTTCACCAACTCAGTCAATACAATATTCAGGTTTTTAGATTAATTTTATTTCATGTGACGGTGGAGTCTTCTAATTTATTCACTATCCTTTGGTCCAGGCATAGCAAAATTATTAATATTTATTAATTACCTTTTGGTCCATCGTGCACCGTGAAAAATGCTGACGTCATCCTGACATCAGCGTTGCATCGGTGGATTTTTTTTTTTTTTTGAAATTCAATTCTGAGCTCGTTTGAAGTCTATTTTACCTGAAATTTATTTCATCTGAACCAAAAAAATAAGATCTTCACATTAGTGGCCTTCTTTCCTACATAAAATTAATAAAAATATTAATTTTTTAAAAGTAGATTAATTTATTTTATAATTTAATACTTTTATTAGTATATTTTTACCACTTATCACACCCTCCAACTTAGTCATTGCTAGTCCTTAGCAATATTTTATTTAATACCATGTTTCAATAAGATTATCCATCATAAAGATAAAATTTGGGATTAAAGGTCAAAAAGTTTAGAAAATACTGCTAACTAAGCATTGAGCTTCAGAAGCAAATTTTTCAGTCAATACAATTAAAAACTTTCTTAGAGTACATCAAGTTGATGGCCAATTTTCTATTTTTTTTTTTTTTTGAAATTCAATTCTGGGCTCGTTTGAAGTCCGTTTTGCCTGAAATTTATTTCATCTGAACCAAGAAAAATAAGATCTTCACATTGGTGGCCTTCTTTCCTACATAAGATTAATAAAAGTATCAATTTCTAAAAAATAGATTAATTTATTTTATAATTTAATACTTTTATTAGTATATTTTTACCACTTATCACACCCCCCAACTTAGTCATTGCTAGTCCCTTAGCAATGTTTTATTTAATACCATGTTTCAATAAGATTATCCATCACAAAGATAAAATCTAGGATTAAAGGTCAAAAAGTTTAGAAAATACTGCTAACTAAGCATTGAGCTTCAGAAGCAAATTTTTCAGTCAATACAATTAAAAACTTTCTTAGAGTACATCAAAGATCTATAGCACTTGTGTTCGTGATGACTAACTTTAGCATTTCAGTATTAAATTAAAAGAACAAAAGTATCTTCTCTTATCACCTATTTTGGTCAATTTTCTATACATTCTCAATTTTATACTCATGAATTAAGGTAGCTTTCACACTGCCTTTTCTTTTTTTTTTTTTTTTTACTGTGCTGAGCATCCTGGCCTTTCCTTCACCATTTTACGTGAATTTTCATACTTGACCTAGGTGCAGAGACCCAGTTACTAGGCTTTGGGCAATCCACATATACTCTATCTTTTGCACTTTATTTATAGGCAGGTAGCTCTTTCCTTAAATTCAAGTTTCTTTGATTAGAATGTATATTAATTACCAATTTTTAGTGATAATTGAATCCTCAGTTGGCCTTATAATCAATACCTACTTTGCCTTGTTAGTGTGCATGTGCAATAAAAAGTGCTAATAATCTTTTAATGACCTAAGTAGGCTGCTAAAAGTTGACCAACTAATCTACTTCTTTAACTCATTACATTCATTAGCAAATAATTCTATCTTTTATCACTTATCCAGTTTATCTTGCTCAAGATTTTCTTCTTGACACATTTTTTTTTTTTTTAACTTATTCTACATTGTCTTAAAGGAGAAAGAAAAATAAAGGGTGCAATAAAGGATAGGAAGGAATACACCTGATTTGGTTCAGTCTGGTTCTTTGGAGCTTTGAAATTTTGCTTGAGTTCTCATTGATTTTTCTGCAAAATTGAAAATACACACCAGAGCAGTAAAAGAGCAACAATAAATTACTGAAAAATAAAAGAAAAGAAAAATGATCAAAACTAAAAAGAAAAGAAACAACCTATCTAGTAGTTCTGATTTATAGTCTTCAGCTTGACTTTCTTTGAGTTCTAAAGTGGATCAATCCGGTGCCACTTCAATTGGAATACTTTCATGTTTGATCGAGTCTTCTTTCAATTTGACATTGCTCGCTTTTATAGTCTCAAACCTATTTTCTACAGAATTCTCATATAATGGATTGTCAATAATGTCAATTAGAAAATAAGTTTGATTATCATCAATATGTTTAGTATCTTTGAAAACATTAAAAGTAACTTGTTCATCTTGGACTCTAAGAATTAATTTTTCTTGTTGAACATCTATTAAAGCTCCTCCAGTAGCTAAAAAGGGTCTCCCTAAAATAAGGGGTACATCATAATCTTCTTTCATATCAAGAACAATAAAATCAACAGGAAAAATAAACTTGTTTACCTTTACCAAGACATCCTCCACTATACCTCTTGGATATTTAATGGATCTGTCGGCTAATTGAAGAGTAATAGTGGTAGGCTTTGGTTCTCCTAGACCCAGCTTTCCTGAAAATAGAAAAAGGCATGAGATTAATGCTTGCTCCTAAATCACATAAAACTTTATCAAAACTACAATCACCAATAATGCAGGGGATAGTAAAACTCCCTGGATCTTTTAAGCTTCTGTGGTAATTTATTTTGAAGTATTGCTGAGCATTCTTCATTCAAATTTATTCTCTCATGCTCCTTCAGCTTTTTCTTATTTGTTAAGATTTCTTTGAGAAACTTGGCATACCTGGGCATTTGAGTAATAGCATCTACAAAAGGAATATTAATATGTAAATTCTTTAAAATTTTGAAAAAGTTAGAAAATTTCTTATCTGGATGCTGTATTTGTCTCTCTGGGAATGGTAGTGGCGGCACGTAGGGCTTCACATTTGGATCAGCAAATCGTATACCTGGAGACCATCCATCTGCTGGTTGTTTTGGTGACTGACGAATTTTAGTTGATGGTTCCTTATTTGTAGTTGGCTCTTCAGTCTCATTCTTCTGATGTGGCTCCTCCAGCTTTGTACCACTTCTTAGGGTGATAGCATTGACTTGCTCCCTTGGATTTGTCTCCGTATTGCTTGGCAAGGATCCTTGAGGTCTCTCGGAGATTATCTTAGCCATTTGACCTATTTGCATCTCCAAGTTTCGAATTGCTGCTGTTTGGTCCTGCCTAAGTTTGGCTTCCAAATTTTTTATAGTTGCTTCTTGGTTTTGCATAAATTTGACCATCAGCTCTTCCATGTTGGACTTCTTTTAGGTACTTGGAATCCCGGGGGTGGCTGTTGTGCTGCATTTTGATTGCTCCATGAGAAATTTGGGTGCTGCCTCCACCCTTGATTGTATGTGTTGGAGTAGGGATTGTTTTGTTGCGGCCTGAAAAAATTACCAATATAATTAGCTGTATCAGTTGTTTTAGCAAAAGGATTACCTGTCTGGCAATTGCTCGTATCGTGTCCTCCTCCACACAGGTCACAAGTAATGCTCTGAACATGCATAGCTGTTCCCTTTAAGTTGTTGACTTCGGCTCTAAGGGCTGCAATTTCAGCTAGTAAGGTTGGCACGCAATCTACTCCCTGCACAGCTGCTAGTCTTTTTGGCATCATGCGTTCTGTCTGCCATTGATAGCTATTTGATGCCATCTCATCGATCAGATCGAAAGCTTCTTCCTCCATTTTTTGATTAATGGTTCCTCCTGCTGCTGCATCAATCATAGAATGATTAGTAGGAGATAAACCATTATAGAAAGTTTGTACCTGAAGCCATACGGGATAGTTGATGATGTGGACATCTCCTCAGCAGTTCCTTGAAATGCTCCCAAGCCTCATATAGTGTCTCCATGTCCATCTGCATAAAAGAAGTGATATCGTTGCGCATCTTGGCAGTCTTGGAAGGTGGAAAGTACTTGGCTAAGAATTTTTGGGCTAGGACATCCCAAGTTGTGATAGAACCTGCAGGAAGAGAATGAAGCCAACTCTTAGCTTTGTCCCATAAAGAGAAAGGAAATAACCTTAATCTAATAGCATCATCCGACACCCCATTAATTTTAAAAGTATCACAAAGTTCAAGAAAATTAGAAATATGGGCATTCGGATCATCATGCATGTGTCCACTGAATTGGATAGTTGATTGAATCATCTGGATCATCGTCGATTTTATTTCGAAGTTGTTTGCTCGTACAGGCGGTCTCCTGATGCTCGAAGCTGCATCGGCTATAGATGGTGTGATATAATCATTTAATGAACGATGTACTGGTCGAATAGCTTCATGCTGTCCTTCAGTCGCCATATCCAATCCTAGATTGATGTCGTTAGGATCTTCAGCTGCCATGTTTCTCTCTTATTGTAGTCTTCTAATGGTTCTTTCAATTTTTGGATCTAAAGATAGTAAAGTTACTATGTCCAGTATGTGTCATGCAACTGAACTAATTTTTTTTTTAAATAATAAAAATTAAAAATAAATTTCTAAAGTAAAGCTAGGATCAAAATTTTAATATTGTTTTAGACACAATCTCCGACAACGGCGCCAAAAACTTGATGCGTGCTAATTTATAGCTATGGCAAGTGCACCAGTCGATCAAGTAATAAAGTGAATGAGTAGAGTATCGTCCCTAGAGGATTGGAAAATAAGTACTGAAAAGCTCTTTCCTATGCTTTATTTAGAAGATCGATTTATGAGAATAAGAAATTAAAGAACAAAATAAAAAAATAATTAAAAGTTTTTAATTAAATAGAGAGAGTGTAAATTATTAGGATTTTAAACTCAAGAGTAATGGATTACTAAGGCAATCAGTTCACCAACTCAGTCAATACAATATTCAGGTTTTTAGATTAATTTTATTTCATGTGACGGTGGAGTCTCCTGATTTATTCACTATCCTTTGGTTCAGGCATAGCAAAACTATTAATATTTATTAATTACCCTTTGATCCATCATGCATCGCAAAAAATGCTGACATCATCCTGACATCAGCGTTGCATCGATAATTTTTTTTTTTTTTAAATTCAATTTGGGCTCATTTGAAGTCTGTTTTGCTTGAAATTTATTTCATCTAAATTAAAAAAATAAGATCTTCACATTGGTGGCCTTCTTTCCTGCATAAAATTAATAAAAATATTAATTTTTAAAAAATAAATTAATTTATTTTATAATTTAATATTTTTATTAGTATATTTTTACCACTTATCAGCTAACTCATGTATGGGTCGGGTTTAGATCCAGGAGATGAGAGCATGAGAGACATGGGTGTACATAGGCTCGGTGAATACTTTCATATGTTGGATTAGCCAGAAAAGTTTTTGGTCAGACCTAATAGCTATGTATAAATACATAGGTTGTATTAGGGTTTTTAAGAGAGTAATCAATATAGATCTTTTCTTCCTCAATCTCTTTTCTCTCTTCTCTCTAGTGTTGTTGCCCTAGGTTCTTAAAGAAGCTCTAGAGAGGGGGCACCTCCCTCCTTATCTCTAGTGTTGTTGCCCTAGGTTCTTAAAGAAGCTCTAGAGAAAGGGGGTGCCTCTGTCAAGCCCAAGGAGGGAGGCACCCCAGCATAGATCTAGGTGATGATCTATGGTATGCTGTCTTAGAGAACGTCAATGATCTCTCCAGGTCCATGCTAAAGATCAAAAATTTTTGCAATATAGTATCAGAGCTAGGTGATGCCATAATGATGCGCCAATATTTGGTATCAAAGTTAGGTGATACCATGGTGATGCGCTAACATTTGTTATCAGAGCTAGGTGATGCCATGATAATGTTATAACACCTGAGCCACTGGTCGCCTCCTGCCTTCCTAAGTCTCCAGCTGCCTTTTGCCTCCTCGAGCCCTTGGTTGCGAGCCTCTGATCGCATCTCGCCTCCTTGAGCTCCCGACCGTGAGCCCCCGACCACCTCGCACCTTCTCGTCCACCTTCAACCTCCTCCTAGCCCGACCCAATGGCCTCGACCTATGCCACCTTCCTACTACCCCATCCCTGCACCCTCATTTCCACGACTGCATCCCCAAGCCACCGACCCGACCCCATGGCCATTGCCTCGCCAGCCCTAGTCCATGTTGCAGCCCCTACCCCGCCGACCTAACCTTGCGACCCCGTTTGCATGCCCTCATCTCTGCAGCTACATCCCTGAGCCAACGTTCCATCCTCAATCCATCCCCTCATGTCTCAATCTCTACACGCCAGCCCGTACCTCCTCGCACCTCAATCCCTACGCCTCAGCCCATGCCTCAGTCCTGCATGGTAGTCCACCTTTTGTTGTGAGTATTAGTATCGATATTAGTGACGGCATTAGCAATGACTAATACCATCACTAAAAGATAATTTTTTATTTAAATTATATTAATTAAGTATAATTAGATATTAAAAAAATATTATTTAAATATTAATTTAATTAATTAGTTAGATATTTAATTAATTAATTAATTAAAAGTACGTGACTTGGGTCTTTGCATGTAGAGCGCTCGGACCAAGAAAAGATGTCGGGCAGCATTGCACCATGGGGTCGAGGCATGCCCTGCATGCTGAGGTCTTGGGTCCTAGCTGGCATCCAAGACATCCACTCCCCAGGTGCCCTGCATGCTCAGATCGAGAGAAGGTGCCGATCAGCATTACAAACATGGAGCTGAGGCATGCCCTGCATGCTCAGGCCTCAAGTCTCAACTGGCATCCAAGGCATCCAGCCCTCACGCACCTTGCAATATAGAAGTCATAAAAGCACAATGAATGATGGTGTATATTTCCCAAGTATGGCTACCCAAGAGGAGAGATAAATTGGGTATTTTAAATTTTAAGCTTAAGATGTAAGTAGATTGACCTAATTAAATGCCAATAAATAAGCTATGTAATATGCAGTGAAGAAAATCAATAGAATAGTAATATACAATCACAAACATAATGATTTTATAGTGGCTCGGTGCCAAACTCAGCACTTACGTCCACTTTCTAAGTAAACCACTTAGGAATTCAGCTATAATCACTAAGCTTGATTATAGTCTGATTGTTTTACTTGGGCTCACAATCTAACCCAATTGATTTTGACCTTGGCTCACCAACCACAACCATACAATGATTATTTTCTTGGGCTAACAATCAACCCTGATTGATTTTCACTTTGGCTTATCAATCACAATCGTACAATATCAAACTCTAGACTTGGACCAACCCAAGTTTCTCACCCCAAGAAACTTGAAATAAAAATGAATAATACAGTAAATAAAACAAAAGCAAACTCTTGAAGCTTAGGAGAATAAAATCTGAAAGCTTGGCTTGTAGACTTGATTTCTTCTCTTGAATGCTTGAAAGAAGTAGGAGTTGATCTTCAATGGTGATGGCCTAACTTCTCTCTGATTGAGAATGTTGGAAGGACAAGGGTAACACTAAAAAGCACTCCTTCCTTTTTACTATTGAGCTCACACACTTGAAGGACTGAAAATCTGCTTGGAAGCTCTCTCTTATGGGTTCAAAAGTTATTTTTCTTGTCTCAAGTATTTTCTTAAGTATCCCTTAGGTTTCCCACCATTACAAGTCATCATCATCAGCTTTTGAAAGTGATCTAGCCATTGGAAGATCCAAAATAGCCGTTGGAAGATGTGTGGAGTGAAAAAGCTATAGAATTAAAAACTAGCCGTTACAGGCACTGGGCTGGCTCAGTTTTAAACTAGGTCGGCTTAGTCCAAACTGGATCGGCTCAATTTTAGCTAGATCGGCTCAGTCTCAGAAATCCTGAAATACTGTTTCTATCTTCTTATATTATCTGAGACTAGGATGGCTCACTTTCTGACTAGGTTGGCCTAGTTTCACTAGGTCGGCTCAGTCCCTTGGGTCATAAAAATTTAGCTTTCTGTCCTTTCTGTCTTCTGCTTCCACTGAGACTAGGATGGCTCAGTCTCAGACTGGGTCAGCCCAGTTTGTGTGCCAAGCATGTTGAAGACTATTTCTGATCCTTTCTTCTCCAAATTACTTTGTAGGCTAGACTTGTCATTTTGCATTAATTTAACCTTCATTGAAACCTCTTGGTAGATGTATCCAATCTAAAATATCTTCTCTAAAATCTTTAGTAATGAATCTTCATTTAGATGAATTGGAACACTTTGAGTTTGTGAGCTCTTAAAATTTATAACTACCCATCCTCACAAATAATATTAGTAATTTAATAATTTATACTCAAATGCTTTTATTATCATCAAAATCAATGTAGGGTCAACAATCTTTTCCTTTTTGATGATGACAAAATCTTTTGAGTATAAACTTTTCTTCATATTTTAAAATGATATTTTCATTCAATCTTATCAATTAACTCATGCATATTTTATCAATTTACGTATGCTCCCCCTGAATATAATAGTTATGTTTGATCTAAGTCAAATTTTGTGTTGCTCCCCCTTACTATGTGCCGAGATTTCAATTTAGCAATTCAAGTCCTGATTTCTTCCATACTTATAGTTTTCAATTAAATTTCACTTACTTGTGCATTCTCTATTTAATTCTTGTTGAAGTAGTATCCATTTAAGTAGTGTGCCATTCTTTTCATTTAATTATATTTTTTGTTGGAGATAAATCCTGCTCCCACCGAAGTCCAGTTTGATGCTTAGCCTAATGTGACTGATAATCATGAAAAACTTCGATTGAGAATTCTTCCTCTAGCAGTCAAACCCTGGTCGAACTTCTTTAGCAGTCGAACTCCTCTAGTGGTTGAACCCTAGCCGAACTCCTTCAAGCACCGGACTTCCTCTAGCGGTCGAACTCCTTCCAGACCTCTCATTCAGTCGAATTTTTATAGGAGCCAAACTCCTTTCGGACCTCTCCTTCAGTCGGATTCCTCCAAAGGCCAAACTTCTTTTGGATCTCTCTTTTAGTTAGATTTCTACAGGAGCTGAACTCCTTCCAAACCTCTCCTTCAGTCGAATTTCTCTAGGGGTCGAACTCCTTCTGGACCTCTCCTTCAGTCGAATTTCTACAAAAGCCAAACTTCTTTCAGACATCTTTTTTAGTTAGATTTCTATAGGAGCCAAACTCCTTCTGAATATCTCCTTCAGTCGGATTCCTTCAGGAGCCGAACTTCTTTCAGACTTCTCCTTCAGTCAAACTTCATCTGAATTCCTCTAGCGGATTACTTCTAGATTTCAAGTAGTATTTCTCTTAGATGATCTTCTCTAGCCGTATTCTCTTTAGGAGTCTGAACTCCTCTAGAGAATTGATATATATCAAAGTTCTTCACCAACCAACATCTACTTTCTTCAGACTTCGACTATTAAATCTCAATAAATAGGTGATCCCACAATCGGATGGTTACGATTGTCATTTATCAGGATGGTTATGACTATCATTTATCAGTCTGCTATAGACGATTCTACTATCGAATGGTTATGATAGGCTTTATCTATAAAAAGGGACCCTTCAGATACATTTTCTCTAAGCTCTCTTCTTCTTTCCAAAACTTTGCTAAATTCTTGCCTGAGCACTCCATTTCTATTGGTCAGAAGAGCCGATTTGATCATCGAAGGATCCTGCCGGAGCCACCACCACCAACTCCAAATGGAACTTTATTTTATAGGTAACTGACGGCAACCTCTTCTTCCCCAACTCTAGCTTGATCCAGCGTCAACCAAATTCTACTTCTGAAGTACCCTTATTCTTAAAAGAGTGCTAGAGGATTGGCGCTAGAGGAAGGACCCTCTGTTTTTGAGGTACCCTTATTCTTAAAAGAGTGCTTAGCCGATCCTATGGATCTTCTTCTTCAAGGTCCATCTCCATCCTCTCCCTTGATCCCAAGAAATGCCTTCAAAGAAGGTGACTACTCAGAGATCTATTGCTTCTTCCATTAGATCCGAGTCAGACCCATCCATTCCTGCTCCAGTGTTGGCCTTCAACCTCCTCCTTCATCGACGGCCATGGTAGATTCAGAGCAATTTAATCTGCTAATGCAGCGAGTTCAGAGCCTCACCAAGATGGTGCAAACCATGTGGCAGCTTTCGACGGTGATTCCATCAGGAAACCCACCATCAATATGTCAGAAACCAATCCCGAGGAAGAGCACTTGGGCTAGCATACCTATTGCCCTTGGAAAGAAAAAATAGAGAGTAGAAGATCCTTGTTCGGATCATGATTCTTCTTCGAAAGAGACCTTCTCCATCTACGGTTGGAAGCCTTCTATGATCTGTGATTGAGACGACGTCCTCAATCATAAACTGCAAGAGATGGACCGACAGATTGAGGAACTCTGCCATGTCTCCCTAGCTCACCATGATGACGTCTACACCGATCCTCCTTTCTCTTCCCAAATAATGTAAGAGTCTATTCCGTTGAACTTCAAGCTCCCCCAATTTGAAAGCTACGATGGAACCTCTGATCCGATCGATCACTTGAAGGCCTTTCAGATAATGATGCTGCTCCATGGCGCACCAGATGCCATCTTATGTCGAGCTTTTTCATCTACCTTGAAGGGAGCAGCAAGAAATTGGTACTCGACATTAAAGTCGGGTACAATCTTCTTCTTTGATCAGATGAGCCATCAGTTTGCAGCTCACTTCATCAGCAGTCGACGTCCGCACTGAGGTTTGGATTCTCTGATGAATATCAAGTAGAAGAAGGGAGAATCGATCTAGGCTTATGTTATCCGATTTAATACTGCTGCATTGGAGGTCCGAAACTTAGACCAGTTTGTTGCAATGGCCGCACTCAAGGACGTCCTTCAGAAGAATAATTTATTATTCTCCCTAGAAAAGAAGTACCCCAGGGACTTTGTCAATCTGCTAGCTCCAGTTAAAGGATATGACCGAGTGGAAGAGCCTTTAGGTTGAGGATGAAGAAGCCACAGGAGAGCGATGGATGAGTGAGTCCAATAGACCACCATTGATAGAGGGCCAAATAAAGTTCGACCGTGCTTACGGACTTTCTTCAAATGCAAGCGAGCCCGAACTCCTCCTCGAGCTCGTCATCAAAGAAGCCCCAATAGAAGGGCACGAAGAAGTTCTTCCCTTAGAAGGTTTCACAACTATGCCTCCTTAATGCTCCTAAAACTCAAGTTCTGATGAAAATTAATAATCAACTACCAAGACCAGAAGAATTACGATCTCTCCCAAACAAGCACAATTGAAGCAAGTACTGTTTGTATCATCATGATCACGATCATGATACTGAAGAATGCATTCAGCTTCAAGATGAGATCAAGGAGCTCATCAGGAGAGGTCGGTTGGGTTGATTCCTCAGACGTCAGCCTAAAGCAAGAGAAGATCAGCCAAGGGCATTACCATAGCTAGAACCACCAATGAGGAAGGAACAATAAGGAGATCGACCGCCTCTCGACATCATCAATGCTATCTCTAGGGGGGCTTAGCACTTCGATGAGCCACCATCTCTCAACCTCGAAATCAGGGGAGGCTTGCCCTAAATTGGAAAGGCTCATATAAAATAGAGAAGATCGTCCGGTCCAAAACTTATCGTTTGAAGGAGCTCAGAGGAACAACGCTCCCACGACTTTAAAACTCAGAGTCTGAGAATGTACTACTAGTAATTTTTCTTCAATAAAACTCCTTCATTTCAATATTATTATTTCTTGGTGCAAAAACTATATGATGACAGAAAAGAAATAATCAAAAGTGGCCATATTAAGAATAGGAGGAGAACCTCATCCTAACATGGGCAAGTCAATGATCTCTGATTATTTAAGATAAGGTGAGAGGAGAGGCCCTGACAATGGCCCTAATATGCTCTAATAGTTCGATTAGGAACATGAGGAGAACCTCATCCTAACGTGAGCAAAGTCGAAGGCCTCATTCATTTTAGACAAGGTGAGAAGAGAGGCCCTGATAATGGTCCTAATGTGCCCCTACTGCCTGTTAGGAATGGAAGGAGAACCTTATCCTAACATGAGCAAAAGTCAGAACCTCATACGCTAAAGATGTGAGAAGAAAGAAGCTCGATGGAGAATTCTAACATGTATTTTTCAACGACAACCTGACTACGTCAAATGTAAAAGGTAGAACCTTATCCTGGTTTGCAAAAGATATCCTAGTTCGACATCCACAATAGGCCCGATGTCCACAACGAACTCGGCATCCGCAACAAGCAACAAGCATGGAAACCCAGGATCGGAACTCTTCTCCGAGCTTCAACTTCAACCTCAATAGGAGATAAGATATCCTTCAACCTCGACTGGAGATAAGATCTCCATCGAGCTTCAGCCCTTCAGTAGGAGATAAGATCTCCTTCAACCTTGGCTGGAGATAAGATCTCCCCCGAGCCTCAACGCCAATATCAATAGGAGATAAGATCTCCTTCAACCTCGACTGGAGATAAGATCTCCTCCGAGCTTCAACTTCAATATCAACAGGAGATAAGATCTTCTTCAACCTTGGTTGGAGATAAGATCTCCCCCAAGCTTCAACTTCAACCTCAACAGAAGATCAGATCTCCTTCAACCTCAGTTGGAGATAAGATCTCCCTCGAGCTTCAATGTCAACCTCAACAGGAGATAAGATCTCCTTCAACCTCAGCTGAAGATAAGATCTCCACCAAGCTTCAATGCCAATGTCAACAGGAGATAAAATCTCCTTCAATCTTGGCTAGAGATAAGATCTTCCCCGAGCTTCAACTTCAACCTCAATAGGAGATAAGATCTCCTTCAATCTAGGCTGGAGATAAGATCTCTCTCGAGCTTCAACTTCAATCTCAATAGGAGATAAGATCTTCTTCAACCTCGGCTGGAGATAAGATCTCCCCCGAGCTTCAACGCCAACATCAATAGAAGATAAGATCTCCTTCAACCTCGACTGAAGATAAGATCTTCCTCAAGCTTCAACGTCAACCGCAATAGGAGATAAGATCTACTTCAACCTCTACTGAAAATAAGATCTCTCCCGAGTTTCAATGCTAACATCAATAGGAGATAAGATCTCATTCAACCTCGGCTAGAGATAAGATCTCCCCCGAGCTTCAACTTCAACCTTAATAGGATATAAGATCTTCTTCAACCTCGATTGGAGATAAGATCTCTCCCAAGCTTCAATGCCAATGTCAACAGGAAATAAGATCTTCTTCAATCTCGACTGTAGATAAGATCTCCTCCGAGCTTTAACTTCAACATCAACAGGGGATAAGATCTTCTTCAGTCTCGACTGAAGATAAGATCTCCCTCGGGCTTCAATGCTAACGTCAATAGGAGATAAGATCTCCTTCAACCTCGGCTGGAGATAAGATCTCCTCCAAGCTTCAACTTCAATGTCAATAGGAGATAAGATCTCCTTCAACCTCGACTGGAGATAAGATCTCCCCCGAGCTTCAACTTCAACATCAATAAGAGATAAGATCTCCTTCAACCTTAGTTGGAGATAAGATCTCCCTTAAGTTTCAACTTCAATGTCAATAGAAAATAAGATCTCCTTCAACCTCGGCTGAAGATAAGATCTCCCTCGAGCTTCAACTTCAACTTCAATAGGAGATAAGATCTCCTTCAACCTCGGCTGGAGATAAGATCTCCCCTGAGCTTCAATGCCAACATCAATAGAAGATAAGATCTCTTTCAACTTTAGCTGGAGATAAGACCTTCTCCGAGCTTCAACATCAATGTCAACAGGAGATAAGATCTCCTTCAACCTCGACTGGAGATAAGATCTCCCCCGGGCTTCAACACCAATATCAATAGGAGATAAGATCTCCTTCAACCTCAGCTGGAGATAAGATCAACCTTGGTTGGAGATAAGATCTCTCCCAGGCTTCAACTTTAATGTCAATAGGAGATAAGATCTCCTTCAACCTCGGCTAGAGATAAGATCTTCTTCGAGCTTCAATTTCAACGTCAACAGGAGATAAAATCTTCTTCAATTTCGACTGGAGATAAAATCTCCTCCGAGCTTCAACTTTAACCTCAACAGCAGATAAGATCTTCCTCAACCTCGATCGAAGATAAGATCTCCCCCGAGCTTCAATCCTTCAACAGGAGATAAGATCTCCTTCAATCTCGACTGGAGATAAGATCTCTCCCGAGCTTCAATGCCAACATCAACAGGGGATAAGATCTCCTTCAATCTTGGTTGAAGATAAGATCTCCCCCGAGCTTCAACTTCAATCTTAACGGATGTAGAGCCCAAAAAAGAACTTCAATAGTCATCTTTTTATACTCTCTTCTTTCGAATTTCGAACTCAAAAGTGGAGTGACTATTTTTGGGGATAAATCTCGCTCCCATCGAAGTCCAATCTGATGCTTAGCCTAATGCGACTGGTAATCATGGAAAGCTTCGATTGAAAATTCTTCCTCCAGTAGTCAAACCTCGATCGAACTCCTTTAGCAGCCAAACTCCTCCAGCGGCCGAACTCCTCCCGGACTCCCTCTAGCGGCCGAACCCCAACCGAACTCCTTCAAGCATCTGGACTCCCTCTAGTGGTCGAATTCCTCCCAGACCTCTCCTTCAGTCGAATTTCTACAGGAGCTGAACTCCTTCCGGACCTCTTCTTCAGTCGAATTTCTATAGGAGCCGAACTCCTTTCGAACCTCTTCTTCAATTGGATTCTTTCAGGGACCATACTCCTTCTGGACGTCTCCTTCAGTCGGATTTCTACAAGAGCCAAACTCCTTTCGAACTTTTTCTTCAGTCAGATTTCATCTGGATTCCTCCAGTGGATTTCTTTCAGATTTCAAGTAGTATTTCTTCCAAATGATCTCCTCTAATCGTGTTTCCTTTAGGAGTTCAAACTCCTCTGAAGAATTGATATATATCAAAGTTCTTCACCAACCAATGCCTGCTTCCTTCAGATTTCGACTATTAAATCTCAATAAATAGGCGATCCTACTACTGAATGATTATGATCATCATTTATCAGGATGGTTACAATTGTCATTTATTAGTTTGCTATAGGCGACTCCACTATCGGACGATTACGATAGGCTCCATCTATAAAAAGAGACCCTCCAGATATATTTTCTCTAAGCTCTATTCTCCTTTCCAAAACTCTACTGAATTCTTGCCTGAGCACTCTATTTTTGTTGGCTAGAAGAGCTGACTTGATCGTCGGAGGATCCTGTTAGAGCCACCACCACTGATTTTGAATGGGACTTTATTTTGCAGGTCACCGATGGCAACCTCTTCTTTTCCAACTCCAGCTCGATTCGGCGTCAACTAGATTTTGCACCAACATTTTCAATTTTCATTTTATACTCATTTTTCTCTTTCTTTTTGTCATTATCAAAAAGCATATGGATAATATAAAGAGAGATATGATCAATTGTGAAAAAAGATAATTTCATTAATTCACATGAAAAATTTGATACAATGAAAGCCAAAAATTCAAACTTCATTCATTGATAGATACAAACAGTTTTAAGTACACAAAATGCTAATGTTTGAATATTACATATCATAGATACCTATCATGAACATTTACAATCAAAATGCTCTAAGTATAGCTAGACAGATTCTATATGCAATTTAATCAATGCTAGGCTCTGGAGGGTCGGATGGGGCTGAATCAACAGGTGCTGAAGTATGCTGCTCGATGAACACTTCTCTCACAACATCTTTAATTAGCTGAGGAAGACTACCAGATATCCTATCATATATACACTGCACAATCTTGCCGATCTGATCCTCATCCAATCTGATAGTGAACGAAGATGGAGCAGGTGCAGGATGCTGTGGCATGGGCTCTAGCTCATGTCTTTCTTCCCCTTCTTCATCTAGCTTTGCCCAAATGCCATTTACTTTCTTGAACTTCATCTGATGCATTGACTTCAAATTGTAGATATCGTAGTGCTGAAGCTTCTTACTGGGTTCCCCTTCTAGGCTAACTCCAAAGTTCTAGAATATTAGTGTTAAGAACATCCCGTATGGCAGTGCTGGTTTTTCTCTTTAAGATGCTTCTTGCATTACCCTTAAGATCAAGGCTGGAAGGTTAAACTTTTTCCCCATGAGAATGTGGTACATCACAGCTATATCATTCTTATTGAGAAAATCGAATCTTCCTACTCGAGGTACTAGAATCTATGCTGAAATGTGGTGAAGTAGTTTATTTTCCATGGATAGGTCCCTAGCATGGATTTCCTCAAAATGCATGGCATCATCCCTTCCAAACAACAACCACAGTCCACTAGCTTGATCATCAATTCTCTCAGCTCCGACAGTGAGTGCCCTAAGTAAATTGCCCAGCTTTTCTATGGTTAAATTTATTTTCGCCCTCTTGACTTCTGATTCAAATGAACTTGGGCTAACTTTAGCATTGCTATAGAACTCTCTCACTAGGTTTGGATAGGTTGGAAGATTTATTCTCGAGCAAAGGTATTTCCATCCCTGAAACTTTAATCCTTCTCCAAACTCAAAATCCTTACTTGCAAGAAAATCAAAATCCACCCTTCTACCAATTATGACAACCCTAGAGGAGAGTGAAATGGGTACGAAGAAAGGAGATAGAGGAAAAATCGAAGTGGGAGGCTGAGGGAGTTGAGTGGATGGTCCTGGTGGAGGTGAGGATGACTGAGATGACCTAGATGGTGAGGCACAGTCTTCACGAAACTTAGTTCGCCGTTCTTCACTGCGTGTCCCGTGATGCGGCGACGGAATAGAGCATCCGTGCTTCAATCGACGAGATGCGATCTGTTTCTTGGGTGCTATGGCTCTAAAATTTCTCCTAAGAGTAGTGGAAATGGGCTTCTAGGGGATGGCTTTTAGGATTCTAGGGTTTTCTTTAGATAGCTAAGGAATGAAAGATGAAAAAAGCTATTAGTCTATCCATTTAAAAAATCAATCTAGGCTCAGTTTTTCTATGAAGAAAAACTGGATCGGCCCAGTACTGGGATGACATAGTTTTTATAGAGAAAAAAATTGAGTCGGCCCAGTTTGGCACAAACTTTGATATTTGTGTTTCATGTTCAAAAATTTTTTTATTTAATTTTTACTTCTAAAAAATGAGTAAATAATAGGTGATTCATCACATGAAAACTAATCATCTCATCATTTTAAAACCAATTATCACAAGATATTTATTTAACAAATTGGATCAAATAAATCTAATTGCTTTCTAATTGTGCAAAATCTTTTCTTATTCAAGAATTTTGTAAAGATATCAGTAACTTGATTTTCAGTAGATACATATTTAAGAAGTATATCATTATTTTGAACATGCTCTCTAATAAAGTGATGTCTTACTTCTATATGTTTTGTTCTTGAATGCAATATGAGATTTTTAGTTAAATTTATGGCACTTGTGTTGTTACATTGAATAGGAATGTTATTATAAGTAATACCATAATCTTCTAGTTGTTGTTTGATCCATAATAGTTGAGCACAAAAATTTCTAATAGCAATGTATTCAGCTTCCACCGTAGACAAGGCTACCGAGTTTTGTTTCTTGCTAAATCATGAGATCAAATTCACTCCTAGAAATTGATATATACTATTTGTACTCTTCCTATCTAAGCAACAACCAGCAAAATCTGAATCACTATAACCATAAACCAACATCTTCAGTACCATAAACCAACTCTTCCTAGAAATTAAGTCTAATGAAGATTGTTTAGAGTACCATAAACCAACATCTTGAGTATTTATTAAATACTTAAAGATTCTTTTAACTGCTAATACATGCGATTCCTTAGGATTTGATTGATAACGCGCACACATGCATACACTAAACATTATATCCGACCTACTTGCAGTTAAATATGGTAAAGATCCAATCATACCTCGATATAGCTTAGGATCTACTACCTTTTCTTTTGGATCGTGATCAAGCTTGCCACTTGTGCTCATGGGGGTGCTACTTTCTTTGACATTCTCCATCCCAAATTTCTTTAACATTTTCTTGATGTATTTACTTTGGTTGATGAAGATCCCCTCATTTAATTGTTTGATTTAGAGTCCAAGAAAGAAGTTGAGCTCTCCCATCATACTCATCTCGAACTCACCTTACATAAGATTAGCAAACTCTCTACACAAAACCTCATTAGTATAACCAAATATTATATCATCAACATATAATTGAACAATCAGTAGATCAATTGATTTCTTTTTAATAAATAGTGTTTTATCCACATTGCCTCTTTTAAAATTATGGCTTAATAAGAACTTAATCTATTATACCAAGCCCTAGAAGCTTGTTTTAATCCATATAGTGTTTTCTTAAGTTTATATACATGATTAGGTAATTCTTGACTTTTAAAGCTTGGAGGTTATTCTACATAAACTTTTTCTTCAATTAAACCATTTAAAAATGCACTCTTTACATCCATTTGAAAAAGTTTAAAATTCATGAAGCATGCAAATGCTAAGAGCAATCTAATAGCTTCAAGTCTAGCTATGGGTACAAAGGATTCATCAAAATCAATACTCTTTTCTTGATTGTACCCTTGTGCAACCAATCTAGCCTTGTTTCTAATTACATTGTCCTTCTCATTTAGTTTATTTCTAAAGACCCATTTTGTACCAATTATAAAAAAATTTTTAGGTCTTTCAACTAATTTCCAAACTTTGTTTCTTTCAAATTGGTTTAACTCTTCTTGCATTGTTAATATCCAATTTAGATCTTTCTTAGCTTCAATTATATTTTTAGATTCTAGATGGGATACAAATGCAATATGATTCATAGCTTATCTAAAAGATGATATAGTTTTAACTTCTTGAGATGGATCATCTATTATTAATTTCTTAGGATGATTATGATCATACCTCCATTCCTCTGATAAGTTGGATGTATCTTGATCATCTTGGGAATGTAGAATTATTTCTTTAACCTCTTGCTCTTTATCTTCTTTTTTTTGAGAGGGAATATCTTCAAGTGATATATCTTTCATTTTGTTTTCTAAAATTTCTGCATTCACATCAAGCTCTTCTTCTCTTATTTTAAGAAAATTAGTTTCATCAAAAATTATATGTATGGATTCTTCCACAATCAATGTTCTTTTATTAAATACTCTATATGCTCTACTATGTGATGAATATCCTAGGAAAATCCCTTCATCTGATTTTGCATCAAACTTTTCGAGCTTATCTTTACCATTTATAAGAATAAAACATCTACATCCAAAGATTTTAAAATAAGAAATATTTGGTTTCTTTTCTTTATAGAGTTCATATGGAGTTTTCTTTATGATTGGTCTAATTAGAGCTCTATTTAGCACATAGCATGCAGTGTTAATAGCTTCCGCCCAAAAATATTTTGAAAGATTGCTTTTACAAAGCATGGTTTATGCCATTTCAATCAATGTCATATTCTTTCTTTCTATCATCTCATTTTGTTGGGATATCCTAGGTGCTGAAAAGTTATGATTGATTTCATTTTTAGAACAAAAATTTTAAAATTTTTAATTTTTAAATTTCATGCCATGATCACTTCTTATATATAAAATATTGCATTCTTTTTCTTTTGTTATTTTGTTAAATAGATCAACAAACATATCAAAAGCATCATCTTTATATGATAAAAATAAAACCCATGTATATCTTAAAAAGTCATCTATTACTACAAAGCCATATCTTTTTTCTCCAAGATTAGTAGTCAAAATATGTCCAAACAAATCCATATGGAGTAATTCTAGAGGCCTAGTAGTTGAAACAATATTTTTGGATTTAAATAAAGATTTTATTTATTTACCAAGTTGGCATGCTTTGCAAATTTTATCCTTCTCAAAATTTATTTTAGGTAATCCCTTTACTAAATTAAGTTTAATTAGTCTTGCTGGAGGTCCATACTTGCATGATCTAATCTATTATGCCAAATCCAACTTGATCATTTAGTTTAGCATTCATAGCAACAAGACAATCAATATTCTCATTTTTAAGTTCATCAAGATCAACAATGTAAACATTTTCATGTCTTTTTCCTATAAATTTAATACTTTCATCTATAGAGCTAGTTATAATACAATGAGATGATTTGAATGAAATATTAAAACCCTTATCACAAAGTTAACTTATACTAAGTTATGCATTAGTCCTTCAACATATAAAACATCTTCTATGCTAGTAGAGGGTGTTATCAAGATATTATCGAGACCAATGATTTTTTCTTTACCATTGTCTCCAGATGTTACAACACCTCCATCTTTAGCTTCAAGAGGGATAAATTATGATTTATCTTCCATCATGTGCCTCGAGCATCCGCTATCAAGGTACCATCTTTTTTTAGCTCTTATAGATGCCAAGCATACCTACACAAGTAATCAAGCAAACTTAGGTACCCAAGCTAACTTGGGTCCTTTGGGGTTAGCACAAATGGTTCCTTTTGGAACCCAAACTTGCTTTACTTTTGTTTTGCTTGAATTAAAGGTTTTGCATTCAAGAAATTTTGTCCAATTTTATTGTATTTGTAATATGTAATTCTTCTACCGTAATTTTGAGATTTTGCATGTCCATTTTTCAATGACTTTTGCTTTTGTTGATGTATCATACCCTATACCAGTTTTATGAAGAACCATCTTTTGATTTTTAATTATTGTTTGCAGATTTTTTGAGCTTAGCATATATCTATCTACTATTGATCTTAATCTTACCATTTTATCTTATAAAGATATAATCTTTTCATTTGATTCATCTAGATTAGTTTGTAAATTCTTCATATTTTCTTCTATTTGAACTTTATCTTTACTTAAGAATTGGTTCTCTTTCTTTAGTTCTTTATTCTTACGTAATAACTTTTTAAAGTCATTAACTAAGTCATTGAAAGCATCATATAATTCTTCAAAAGTAAAATCTAAAATTAAAGTATTATCATTTACCTCATCATCAGTATGTGCCATAAGATAAAGATTTCTCTTTTCTTCTCTTTGATATTCTTCCTCACTGGAAGAAGAGTTCTCATCATCGCTCTATGTGGCTTTGTATGCTTTCTTCTTTATTTTTTTGGAGCTTTTCTTTAACATTGGACAATCCATCCGAAAGTGTCTAGGCCTTTTGCACTCATAGCAAATAGATGGATGTTCTTTCTCTTTTTCTTTCTCTCTGCTACCTTCTTCCTTGTTAAACTTTTTCTTAGGTTCAAATCTCTTCTTTCTTCTTATTAATTTCTTGAATCTTCTTGCTATCATGGCCATCTCCTCATCATCTTCTGAACTCTCTTCGAAACTACTTTCTTCCATATGGATGGCAGCAGCTTTAAGTGCAATGCTCTTCTTTTTCTTTACTTCCTCTTCTCTTCCTTGGTTCATGTTCAACTCATGGATCATGAGTGACCCAATTAATTCCTCCAATGCTAGAGTATTTAAGTCTTTCACCTCTTAAATGGTAGTCACCTTTGGCTCCCAATTCTTTGGCAAAGACCTAAGAATTTTACGCACAACATCACTGTTAGCATAATCTCTTCCAAGACTTTTCAAACCATTCAAAATATTAGTAAACCTAGTGAACATTTCTGTAATGGTTTCATGTGGTTCCATTTTAAATAGCTCATACTTATGTACCAATATATTTATCTTAGATTTCTTGACTTGATTAGTCCCCTCATGGGTGACTTCAAGTCTATTTCAGATTTTTTTAGCAGATGAACATGTTGATATCCTATGAACTCAGTAGCGTCCAAAGCATAATATAGAAGATTCATCACTTTGACGTTAAGTTGAGCCTTCTTTTTATCATGTTCATCCCAATTCTTTTCAAGTTTTGGGATAGACACTCCATCAATAGTAATTGTTGGTGTGTGAGGTCCTATCATTATGATATTTCATATGTCATAGTCTTGTGCTTAGATGAATATCCTCATTCGTGCTTTTCAATATATGTAATTAGTTCTTTTGAACAATGGAGGTCTATTGGTTGATTGCCCCTCAACCAATGGAGTCCCAATTAGGGTTGCCATATGATCTTTAGCTCTTTGATAGTTTGATCAACAACTAATATTAGAGCACTCGCTTTGATACCACTTGTTGCCCAAGTATGGCTACCCAAGAGGGGGGGGGGTGAATTGGATATTTTAAATTTTAAGCTTATGATGTAAGTAGATTGATCTAATTAAATGCCAACAAATAAGCTATATAATGTGCAGTGAAGAAAATCAATAGAATAGTAACATACGATCATAAACACAATGATTTTATAGTGATTCGGTGTCAAACTCAGCACTTACGTCCACTCCCTAAGTAAACCACTTAGGAATTCAACTATAATCACTAGGCTTGATTATAGTTCAATTATTTTAGTTGGGCTCACAATCCAATCCAGTTGGTTTTGATCTTAGGTCACCAACCACAACCATACAATGATTATTTTTTTGGGCTAACAATCAACCCCGATTGGTTTTCACTTTGGCTTACCAATCACTGTTATACAATGTCCAACTCTAGGCTTGGACCAACCCAAATCTTTCACCCCAAGAAATTTGAAATAAAAATGAATAATATAGTAAATAAAACAAAAGCAAACTCTTGAAGCTTAGGAGAAGAAAATCTGGAAGCTTGGCTTGTAGGCTTGATTTCTTCTCTTGAATGCTTGAAAGAAGTAGGAGTTGATCTTCAATAGTAATGGCCTAACTTCTCTTTGATTGAGGATGTTGGAAGGACAAGGATAACAATAAAAAGTACTTCTTCTTTTTTACTATTGAGCTCACACACTTGAAGGATTGAAAATCTACTTGGAAGCTCTCTCTTATGGGTTCAAAAGTTATTTTTCTTGTCTCAAGTGTTTCCTTAAGTATCCCTTAGATTTTTCACCATTACAAGTCATCATCATAGGCTTCTAGAAGTAATCTAACCATTGGAAGATCCAAAATAGCCATTGAAAGACGTGTGGAGTGAAAAAACTACAGAACTAGAAACTAGCCATTATAGGTACTAGGCCGACTCAGTTTTAAACTGGGTCAGCTCAGTCTAAACTAGGTCGACTCAGTTTTCAGCTGGGTTGGCTCAGTCTCAAAAATTTTGAAACACTGTTTCTATCTACTTTTGTTGTCTGAGACTAAGATGGCTCACTTTCTGACTGGATCGTCTCAGTTTTCAGCTGGATCGGCTTAGTCCCCTGAGTCACAAAAATTTAGCTTTCTTTCCTTTCTATCTTCTACTTTCACTGAGACTAGGATGGCTCAGTCTCAGACTGGATCAGCCTAGTTTGCATGCCAAGCATGCCGAAGACTGTTTCTGGCCCTTTCTTTTCCAAATTACTTTGTAGGCTAGACTTGTCATTTTGCCTTGATTTAACCTTTATTAAAACCTCTTGATAGATGTATCCAATCTAAAATATTTTTTCTAAAATCTTGAATAATGAATCTTCATTTAGATGAATTGGAACATTTTGAGTTTGTGAGCTCTTAAAATTTATAACTACACATCCTCATAAATAATGTTAGTAATTTAATAATCTATACTCAAATGCTTTTGTTATCATCAAAATCAATCTAGGGTCAACAGTGTGTGTGTAAAGGGTAGCTGGTGGGAAGAGATGGAGAGTCACTACTATAGAATCCTTGAAGAAGTGATCAAGATGACCTACATTGGAGATAATTGTATCATTCTATTTAAGTGCCAATGGTTCGATAACAATAATGGTATGAAGGTTGATCTATGGCACGGGCTTATTGAAATCAAACATGGATCAAAAGCATATGTTAACGAGACATTTGTGCTAGCTCAACAAGTTGCTTAAGTGTATTATACTTCTTTTACATCAAAGGAGAGAGAAAAGAAATTTTGATGGGTTGTATACCGAGTAAGTCTCATGCTGTTCATTATGCGCTCGAAGAAGAAGAAAAGCTCCAATTACTAGAATGCTTTTAGGAGGAACATTAGGGTTTCATCGGTCTTTAATAGATGCCGAGTTGGATGCTTCAGGAATTCTCATACATAATAGCCAACATGAGGAGGTAGACCTAATTGATTTTGTTTTAAAGGACAATCCTATCCAAGAAGGAGAAGAAGAGGAAAAGTGGAAGAAGAGGAAGAAGTGAAAGAAAAGAAAGAATCGGAAGAGGAATCTGAAGGGTACTAGACATCTGAAGAGGCCAATGAGTAGTGCTAAGTATATAATCTTTGAATCATTTTAATTATTTATCTTATATTATTTTAAATCTTGCATTGCTATCTATAATTGTATAAATAATTTGGTGAGTCTATTTATTTTTATTTTTAGAGATTATACATCATGTCTTTCAGAGGTCGGAGCCATGATAGTCGAGGATAGAGCTCTCGAGGAGAGAGCAATCATGTGGCCAGCTCTCATGATTCTACACCTCTGACACCAGACAATAAACTCTAACACTTTAGAGTTTCTTATTAATATTATTTCATCATTTGCTAACTAATATAATATTCTCTATATTAGATGTTTTGTGCTCAGGTTCGGACGATAGGAGGTCACTGGTGAGCCCACAATCACACGCAGCAGCGATCGACTCCCAGACACAAAATCATGGTGGAGGACCTATCCAGCTCATGGCATCTTTAACTCGATTGGAGGATAGAAAGCTCATCAATATTCAGACCCACTCAAAAGTGCTACAATTTCAATTAATATATTTAGAATTTAACTATTCTACAATTAATATTTACTTTTCAAAATCAATTTTGCAGCACGTTTAGAGAGTTTGGAGTATCTAGTATAATTACCAGCATCATCCGATGCTTGATACTAGAGCCCATGAACAAGTTCTTCTACTAGCCATCTAAAGCTCATGATGCAGCCTGGATGATATTTTAGATAAATCAAAAATATTTAATTTTTAAATTCAGTATATGTTTGTATTCTATTTATTAATATACAGTTGCTTCTACTTGCAAGAGCACTATCAATTTGAGACTCCTTAAGATGAGGAGGCTGGCCATTAGACCTTCGAGTAGGTGATGACATGGAGGTTTTGAGATGGTCCATACAACCTTCTGCAGTCTGCCATTAAGTATTCTGGTTCTCAGTCACCATCGAACTGGAGGTCATATTAGGATCACTGGATGCTGGTGGATGTATAAGAGGCCCTCTATGATCAATGGAGCAGCGAGGAGTACTATAGTAAGCGATAGAAGACCCGATAGAATCAGTCCATCCAGCAGGATCTAATAAGTTACACGAGCGGCTCCATTGGCACACATATTGTGGCTGACAAATTGGTAAGAATTCTATACCAAAACTCTTCACTGAAGCTATAAAAATTCTTATATGTATACTTTAGTTAATTTAATTTTATTATTTACTTATTGTAGACACGCAGCTGAATTATTCACCAGGCCAGCTGTGGTTATGGAAGGCTACACACCTGTTAGATATGTGTGCCTTAGAAGCCTGAATTGGCTGACACTTATAATACACTTCTAGGGACCAAATCATAATTTTGACTATAAATAATAAAATAGATTATTTTTTATCATAAATGTGTATTTAGTGTTTGTGATACATCCCTTGAGTTAATGATAATGATAATTCATATTTTCAAGAGTTGAAAAATTTAAGACATGAATTATCGTTATTAACTCATAAAATGCTTTCGACCGTAAGATCATCATGAGGATGGTGATTGATCTAGAAGGTTGGTGTACAATCACTTCTTTATAATAGATGAGTCTTGAGTCTATGGTGTAGAGACACCAAAGTGAGAGTACAGATACTCGTTAGAGAATGAGGGCACTGAGCATGACCACATCGAGCAGTCATAAGAAAGTCTACCTTCTCATCGATGACTAACTTGAAGCTGCAGTGGTGTGTCTGATTCTTTAACCTGATGTGCATCAGCAGTTCACCTTGAGGGTGTTATAGTTTGACTATACTATAACTTGATCTTCTAGCCATTCGAAATCCTAAGGTATATGTTGGCTATAGCATGTTCATTGTAGAAATTGGATTGCACCAAGAGAAAATCTATCTACCTCGATAAAAGAGGAGCAACCCTATGATGATCATGAGAATCAAGTCCATAAGCCCATGGCCATGGCAAAGCGAAATAATAGAAAGAGTTTCTATTAAGGTTTTCACATCAGATTTAAATCAAATGATTAAATCATATGACAGAAATTAGGGTTTGACGAGTTCACTTTAACCCTAATCTGATCGAAGCTCAAGATAGAAGAACTTAATCATATAGGTAGCTATACTGAGAGATTTGTTTTTAATTTTGATGGGTTGCCACCATATACTGCTAGGTGTCACTAGTGCATTTTTGGAGCAAATAGAATGATTTGGATGATCGATCATTCTAGTTGTCTGAATCAAAAAAATTTTGATACATCGGAAGGTATTTAGATGATGTCGATGATATAGATCACGACATATCCTATTACTATACAGAACTGAACCAAATTGGATCATACAAATAAGAGTTTAGATCTGGATATCATCAATTGGACTAACCCGATTCAATTAATTTGAATTAGATTCAATTAGGTTCAAGGAAATCGTGCTAGCACATGATTGAGCCTAATGTTCTCCTTCAATTATCATTAAAAGTTATCTCGATTGAGCCAAATGTGTTTATGCTCACTCAGGTACCTTTACTTAATTTGACTAGAGCTTGTCTAGGTCAGAAAAGGATTATCTTAATTTATGAGATAAATTTGAGACAACACCTGCCATTTTCCATCACCTGCTAATTTTTGTCTTTTGACTTTGGTCAAACGTTGACCTTTGACACTTAGACATCTACCCATGTGTCATGCACCCGTAGGAGAGTAGATAGGGGCTTGTCCCCTTGCTAAAAAATGGAAAGAAGGGGGCACACACCTAGGGAGGCATGCACCTAAGGATAGGGACGTCTGGAGTCCCATATAGATGGGACTCTAGGTTGCTTCTTGGAATCAACTTCGGTAGGCGCTTAAGACTCAGCTTTGACCAGTCTTGACGCCACCTAAGGATGATTTGAGGGGGCTCTCATATGATTAGATTAGATGATGTCATTCCACTAATCAGATTTAGATCTAATTGCATGAAGTAACGTGATTGATCAGGATGATGTGGCATTGCATGGCATAACAGGGTCTATATAAACCTGGTCTGTGGCAAGCTTTAGAGAAGAACACCCATAGCCCATGCCACAAGGCTACTCCTCTCCCTCCTCTATGCCATCTTTAGGTCCTCTCTCTCCTCTCCACATCCAAAGAGATTTGGGCTCCAGTTTGGTGGGATCCAGGCAAGAGAAAGAAGATGAGAAAGAAAGAAGGCAGCACTGCTGCAAGAGACGATTCCAGATCTTCAAAAGAAGTTTTGAAGGTCCTCCAAATTAGATCCAGATTTGATATTTGGAAAGATGATAAAAAAGCAGAAAATTTCTAGATCCAGCTTGACTGGATATCGATAGAGGTCAGACACTTGTGTGGCTAGATCTAGAACCTTAGGCAATTAGCAAGATCATCATAGGATAATCTGATTATCCAACAAAAGGTACAAAATTAAATTAGATTTAATTTATCTTTTATTTTTATTTATTAGGTTTATAAAATTAAATCTAAAATATCTTAAATCTGATCTAGTTTCAAAATTTTTTTTTTTGAAATATCTCTCTTGATCCAATCAGATCTGAACGAACCTGACCCGAGAAAGCTGAATTTTCCCTTCAACTGGTGTCGGAGCCAGGTTCTAATAAACTATTTAGATCTAATTTAAAATTTTTTTTGATCTATTAATTAGGTAATTTTAGATATCACATAAGATGTGATTATATCTAAAATCAAAAAAATTAAAATTAAATAATTTAGGTTCAAGTTTTACAAGATGCATGACTAGTTATAAAATAGAATTATTCTATACATAGTCTTGCATGATCCTAATTTAATTTGATTAAGTTATAATTTTAGATCTATTTATTTATTATTTTTTAATGTTATAAATATTATAATAAGATCTAAAAAATAAAAAATAAAATTATTTAATTTTTGGATCATATGAGATATGATGAATGCATACTTAGACTAGTTGTAGAATAGTTCTACATAATTATCTAGATTAAAATTTATTTTGATATGATCAATTTAAATCTAATTTTTTAGATAATTATGAGATAATTTAGATCTAAAAATATGTATGATATGATACATGATATGTATGCAAAATATGTTTAAAGTTAGATCAATTTTTATATATGAGATATATGATGTACATCTAACTAGTTTTGTAGTCTTATATTTTTGATTAAGGCGTTCCCTTTGGCCGTCCCATCATAAGATCAAAGTAGGGTTTAAATACCCTCTCCTCCCATTCGATGGGGTGTTCTTATGATGTGTAGGGGTACTGCATGTTTGTCCTTAATCAGAAATCAAGAACTTATTTTCTGTAAAACCCTAGATCCTGAAACCCTAGGATTTTATTTATATGTTTTA
Organism: Cocos nucifera; assembly: GCA_006176705.1. Taxonomy (NCBI): domain Eukaryota; kingdom Viridiplantae; phylum Streptophyta; class Magnoliopsida; order Arecales; family Arecaceae; genus Cocos; species Cocos nucifera. Next base: position 216,228 of record QRFJ01000787.1, on the reverse strand, counting down.
TTTATAAACCCTAAACTTAATTAAAAATTAAAATTATGAAATATATGTTAGGTCTAAAATTGAGAATTTCAAATCTAAGATATATTCATAAAATTGGGTTCGAGCTTGGATAGCTCAATTAGGTCTAAGCGATTGATCAAACCGAATCAAGAGTTGGTTAGATGGGATTAACAGTGCTTAAATTGACCAGCCTAATAGGATTAAGTTTGGATCAAGATCGAGTCACATGAGTGATCGATCAAGCTAAGACCTAATTAGGCTCAGTGGTTAGAGTCTGGATTGTAGGCTAACTCGATTGTTTCTGACGCAATAATTTGGTGCTAAGGTAAGTTTGGAAGATACGATCGACTGATTTTTAATTGGGAGCTACTAAACTTGAATGCATTCTTATCGAGTTAATGGCATATCCCTTCCACCGGTCTCACTTACCTGGCCATATTTATTGGCTCAGTCCTAATCTGAGGTGGTCAATAATCCAAGCTAACCTATGCCACTAGGTTAGTCATAATGGTTATGACTATGTCAAGTCTAGTTTAATGAGATCTAAATTAAATCTTTCTAAGAAAAGATTAAGTCTAAGATCTTCCACCATTATAGATGTGCGGATTTTTTCTGGGGTTGATTATTCTCGACTGATTACAGTGGTTTAGTTGCACTGAAAAGATGCAACCATGTCTATTAGGCATTGGATGCTACGGGCTGGAGGATGGATTGGGCTCAATATTTTGGATACGGTGAGAGACTCAATTGGGAATCCAATCTATGCAAATAGAGGGTCTGACTTAGCTAAGAAGTGGATCAATATTTTGGATAGGTGAGATTCATGAATTAGAGACCAAGTTTGGGTGCAACATGATTAGAAAATCATTGAATAAGAGTTGTTCACTCATTGGCTAACTTATCATCATAACTGTTAGGTGAGGTGATGAGTCAGTTGGTGGGACTGCACCATCCACTAGAAATCATTAATCATGGAGATTTTCGCATCTCTACAGAGAAAGTATAGGGATCCGAGAAAATAGTTGGAGCTAATTTATTTAAAAATAAAACTTCTAAATAAATTGGTTAAGTCTTAATTACAATATCTAACTAGAAACTTTGACTCTCTATAAAAAAATATCTGCATCCAATCCACTAGCACGAATCCTGGACAACCATAGACTGATTGGATCCAATTATAAGGATTGGCTCCAAAACTTTAAAATCATTTTGGATTTCGAGAAGTTAACTCATGTATTGGATCAGGATCCTCCCATCTTACCAGCTCGTTCATCCACTAAACAGAGAGCGTCTCTTAAAAAGTGGATGGATGAAGATAACAAGGCTAGATATTACATGTTGGGCTCGATGTTTGATGAGCTTCAGCACCAATATGAAGATATCAAGATTGCCCGCCAAATGTTGGCTCACCTATAAGAAATGTTTGGTGAACAGAGTCGCGCAGCCAAGTATCAAGTCACAAAATGACTATTCAAGGCTAAAATACGTGATGGGCAGTCAGTACAAGATCATTGTCTGATGATGATTGATGCATGCTAATTTATAGCTATGGCAAGTGCACCAATCGATCAAGTAATAAAGTGAATGAGTAGAGTATCATCTCTAAAGGATTGGAAAATAAGTACTGAAAAGCTCTTTCCTATGCTTTATTTAGAAGATCGATTTATGAGAATAAGAAATTAAAGAACAAAATAAAAAAATAATTAAAGTTTTTAATTAAATAGAGAGAGTGTAAATTATTAGGATTTTAAACTCAAGAGCAATAGATTACTAAGGCAATTGGTTCACCAACTCAGTCAATATAATATTCAGATTTTTAGATTAATTTTATTTCATGTGACGGTGGAGTCTCCTAATTTATTCACTACCCTTTGGTCCAGGCATAGCAAAACTATTAATATTTATTAATTACCCTTTGGTCCAGGTGTAATTTAAATAAATATTAATGCATTAGGTTTTGTGAAACCCTCTAATTAAAATACGCTGCGTCCAAAGCGCACTAAAATTTTCGCATGCATATGAATTCTAATTTGATTCATAATACAAGGTATATAATCAAGAAGCATTAACATAGATGTACTTGGTCCGTAACATCTATGTTCATCAGATCATCAATTAGAAGATGGCCAGTAATCTAAAAGCATTAAGATCAGATTTATATATACTCCTCATGAATAAAATTTAAAAATAAATCATACTGAATATTGCATCAAAAGAGTGGCTACACCTTAGCCTTAGTAAAAAGAAAATTTAGTTCATGATAACAAAGTTCAAAAATAGCAAATAAAATAAAAAGCATAGAGAAATTAGACTATTTGATTGCTGAAATTGATTGTCTGCTGCTCTTGATGTGGAGAACTTGGCGAAGAAGAAGAGGCTCCTTGATCGATGTCTTGATTGTCGAAAAAAAAAATCAAAAACCCTTTTTTATTTTCTCATAAATCACTCTTTTCTCTTTCTCTTCCTCTCTTCTTTTTATTTTTTTTTTTTTTTCTCTCTCTCTTTTTTCTCTTTTTCTCTTTCTCTGACTCTCCCTCTCTCTCTCTTTCTCTCTCTCTGTCTCTCTCTCTCGATTTTTTTTTCACGACAATATAGGTTTTTATAGATATGAAGAGTTTGATTTCCCCCAAAATCCATCAAAAATTAGGTTTAAGACTCTCAAAAACAACTCAAATTAAGATCTGGGTAAATTCTGTTAGATGTTGATCAAACGGTCCAAAAACCACTCAAAAACCCCTTAAAATAATCCAGATCAAGTCGGATTTAATATCAATCAGCCATTGGATTGATCAAATCTGGGCCATCCGATCTATGAAAGAAGGCTTCTGATCTTATAGTTTAACGTCAGGATGAATCTCAGCCGTTGGATCTCGATCGGGCTGCTATGCCGATCCAGCATCAGTGCCTTCATTTCGATCGTCCGATCAAGTTTCAGTGCCGCCATGTTGGATCAGCCAAAATTCTCAAATTGCCCTCCGTGGACCATGCACGAGCCCGGTGTTGCATGGACCACCACGTTCTTCAGCCAATCGGAGCGCTTTTTCTAATGTGAAATGCTTGAAATACCCTCCAGTTGGTCCACCGTGCGCAATGAAAAATGCTGACGTCAGCGTTGCATCGGTGGGTTGGTCTGATGTTGCGATGGAACCGAGCCGAACCGCTGAATAGATTTTCTGAACCGGTTGAATCGAATTTTTTTTTTTTTTTTTGAAATTCAATTCTGGGCTCGTTTGAAGTCCGTTTTGCCTGAAATTTATTTTCATCTGAACCAGAAAAATAAGATCTTCACATTGGTGGCCTTCTTTCCTACACAAGATTAATAAAAATATCAATTTCTAAAAAAATAATTTAATTTATTTTATAATTTAATACTTTTATTAGTATATTTTTATCACTTATCACACCCCCCAACTTAGTCATTGCTAGTCCCTTAGCAATGTTTTATTTAATACCATGTTTCAATAAGATTATCCATCACAAAGATAAAATGTAGGATTAAAGGTCAAAAAGTTTAGAAAATACTGCTAACTAAGCATTGAGCTTCAGAAGCAAATTTTTCAGTCAATATACAATTAAAAACTTTCTTAGAGTACATCAAAGATCTATAGCACTTGTGTTCATGATGACTTTAACTTTAGCATTTCAGTATTAAATTAAAAGAACAAAAGTATCCTTCTCTTATCACCTATTTTGGTCAATTTTCTATACATTCTCAATTTTATACTCATGAATTAAGGTAGCTTTCACACTGCCCTTCTCTTTCTTTTTTTTTTTTTTTTTACTGTGCTGAGCATCCTGGCCTTTCCTTCACCATTTTACGTGAATTTTCACACTTGACCTAGGTGCAGAGACCCAGTTACTAGGCTTTGGGCAATCCACATATACTCTATCTTTTGCACTTTATTTATAGGCAGGTAGCTCTTTCCTTAAATTCAAGTTTTTTTGATTAGAATGTATATTAATTATCAATTTTTAGTGATAATTGAATCCTCAGTTGGCCTTATAATCAATACCTACTTTGCCTTGTTAGTGTGCATGTGCAATAAAAAGTGCTAATAATCTTTTAATGACCTAAGTAGGCTGCTAAAAGTTGACCAACTAATCTACTTCTTTAACTCATTACATTCATTAGCAAATAATTCTATCTTTTATCACTTATCCAGTTTATCTTGCTCAAGATTTTCTTCTTGACACATGATTTTTTTTTTTTTTTTAACTTATTCTACATTGTCTTAAAGGAGAAAGAAAAATAAAGGGTGCAATAAAGGATAGGAAGGAATACACCTGATTTTGGTTCAGTCTGGTTCTTTGGAGCTTTGAAATTTTGCTTGAGTTCTCATTGATTTTTTCTGCAAAATTGAAAATACACACCAGAGCAGTAAAAGAGCAACAATAAATTACTGAAAAATAAAAGAAAAAAAAATGATCAAAACTAAAAAGAAAAGAAACAACCTATCTAGTAGTTCTGATTTATAGTCTTCAGCTTGACTTTCTTTGAGTTCTAAAGTGGATCAATCCGGTGCCACTTCAATTGGAATACTTTCATGTTTGATCGAGTCTTCTTTCAATTTGACATTGCTCGCTTTTATAGTCTCAAACCTATTTTCTACAGAATTCTCATATAATGGATTGTCAATAATATCAATTAGAAAATAAGTTTGATTATCATCAATATGTTTAGTATCTTTGAAAACATTAAAAGTAACTTGTTCATCTTGGACTCTAAGAATTAATTTTTCTTGTTGAACATCTATTAAAGCTCCTCCAGTAGCTAAAAAGGGTCTCCCTAAAATAAGGGGTACATCATAATCTTCTTTCATATCAAGAACAATAAAATCAACAGGAAAAATAAACTTGTTTACCTTTACCAAGACATCCTCCACTATACCTCTTGGATATTTAATGGATCTGTCGGCTAATTGAAGAGTAATAGTGGTAGGCTTTGGTTCTCCTAGACCCAGCTTCCTGAAAATAGAAAAAGGCATGAGATTTATGCTTGCTCCTAAATCACATAAAACTTTATCAAAACTACAATCACCAATAATGCAGGGGATAGTAAAACTCCCTGGATCTTTTAACTTCTGTGGTAATTTATTTTGAAGTATTGCTGAGCATTCTTCATTCAAATTTATTCTCTCATGCTCCTTCAGCTTTTTCTTATTTGTTAAGATTTCTTTGAGAAACTTGGCATACCTGGGCATTTGAGTAATAGCATCTACAAAAGGAATATTAATATGTAAATTCTTTAAAATTTTGAAAAAGTTAGAAAATTTCTTATCTGGATGCTGTATTTGTCTCTCTGGGAATGGTAGTGGCGGCACGTAGGGCTTCACATTTGGATCAGCAAATCGTATACCTGGAGACCATCCATCTGCTGGTTGTTTTGGTGACTGACGAATTTTGAGTTGATGGTTCCTTATTTGTAGTTGGCTCTTCAGTCTCTTTCTTCTGATGTGGCTCCTCCAACTTTGTACCACTTCTTAGGGTGATAGCATTGACTTGCTCCCTTGGATTTGTCTCCGTATTGCTTGGCAAGGATCCTTGAGGTCTCTCGGAGATTATCTTAGCCATTTGACCTATTTGCATCTCCAAGTTTCGAATTGCTGCTGTTTGGTCCTGCCTAAGTTTGGCTTCCAAATTTTTTATAGTTGCTTCTTGGTTTTGCATAAATTTGACCATCAGCTCTTCCATGTTGGACTTCTTTTTAGGTACTTGGAATCCCGGGGGTGGCTGTTGTGCTGCATTTTGATTGCTCCATGAGAAATTTGGGTGCTGCCTCCACCCTTGATTGTATGTGTTGGAGTAGGGATTGTTTTGTTGCGGCCTAAAAAAATTACCAATATAATTAGCTGTATCAGTTGTTTTAGCAAAAGGATTACCTATCTGGCAATTGCTCGTATCATGTCCTCCTCCCACACAGGTCACAAGTAATGCTCTGAACATGCATAGCTGTTCCCTTTAAGTTGTTGACTTCGGCTCTAAGGGCTGCAATTTCAGCTAGTAAGGTTGGCACGCAATCTACTCCCTGCACAGCTGCTAGTCTTTTTGGCATCATGCGCTCTGTCTGCCATTGATAGCTATTTGATGCCATCTCATCGATCAGATCGAAAGCTTCTTCCTCCATTTTTTCGATTAATGGTTCCTCCTGCTGCTGCATCAATCATAGAATGATTAGTAGGAGATAAACCATTATAGAAAGTTTGTACCTGAAGCCATACGGGTAGTTGATGATGTGGACATCTCCTCAGCAGTTCCTTGAAATGCTCCCAAGCCTCATATAGTGTCTCCATGTCCATCTGCATAAAGAGAAGTGATATCGTTGCGCATCTTAGCAGTTCTTGGAAGGTGGAAAGTACTTGGCTAAGAATTTTTGGGCTAGGACATCCCAAGTTGTGATAGAACCTGTAGGAAGAGAATGAAGCCAATTTCTTAGCTTTATCCCATAAAGAGAAAGGAAATAACCTTAATCTAATAGCATCATCCGACACCCCATTAATTTTAAAAGTATCACAAAGTTCAAGAAAATTAGAAATATGGGCATTCGGATCATCATGCACGTGTCCACTGAATTGGACAGTTGATTGAATCATCTGGATCATCGTCGATTTTATTTCGAAGTTGTTTGCTCGTACAGGCGGTCTCCTGATGCTCGAAGCTGCATCGGCTATAGATGGTGTGATATAATCATTTAATGGATGATGTACTGGTCGAATAGCTTCATGCTGTCCTTCAGTCGCCATATCCAATCCTAGATTGATGTCGTTAGGATCTTCAGCTGCCATGTTTCTCTCTTGTTGTAGTCTTCTAATGGTTCTTTCAATTTCTGGATCTAAAGGTAGTAAGTTACTATGTCCAGTACGTGTCATGCACTGAAAATTTTTTTTTTAAAATAATAAAAATTAAAAATAAATTTCTAAAGTAAAGCTAGGATCAAAATTTTAATATTATTTTAGACACAATCCCCGGCAACGGCGCCAAAAACTTGATGCATGCTAATTTATAGCTATGGCAAGTGCACCAGTCGATCAAGTAATAAAGTGAATGAGTAGAGTATCATCCCTAGAGGATTGAAAAATAAGTACTGAAAAGCTCTTTCCTATGCTTTATTTAGAAGATCGATTTATGAGAATAAGAAATTAAAGAAAAAATAAAAAAAATAATTAAAAGTTTTTAATTAAATAGAGAGAGTGTAAATTATTAGGGTTTTAAACTCAAGAGCAATGGATTACTAAGGCAATCGGTTCACCAACTCAGTCAATACAATATTCAGATTTTTAGATTAATTTTATTTCATGTGACGGTGGAGTCTCCTAATTTATTCACTACCCTTTGGTCCAGGCATAGCAAAACTATTAATATTTATTAATTATCCTTTGGTCCAGGTGTAATTTAAATAAATATTAATGCATTAGGTTTTGTGAAACCCTCTAATTAAAATACGCTGCATCCAAAGCGCACTAAAATTTCCGCATGCATATGAATTCTAATTTGATTCATAATACAAGGTATATAATCAAGAAGCATTAACATAGATGTACTTGGTCCGTAACATCTATGTTCATCAGATCAATTAGAAGATGGCCAGTAATCTAAAAGCATTAAGATCAGATTTATATACTCCTCATGAATAAAATTTAAAAATAAATCATACTGAATATTACATCAAAAGAGTGGCTACACCTTAGCCTTAGTAAAAGAAAATTTAGTTCATGATAACAAGTTCAAAAATAGCAAATAAAATAAAAAGCATAGAAAAATTAGACTGTTTGATTGCTGAAATTGATTGTCTATTGCTCTTGATGTGGAGAACTTGGTGAAGAAAAAGATGCTCCTTGATCGATGTCTTGATTGTCGAAAAAAAATCAAAAACCCTTTTCTATTTCTCACAAATCACTCTTCTCTTTCTACCTCTCTCCTCTCTTTCTTTTTGTTTTTCTTTTTTTTTCTAACTCTCTCCCTTTTTCTCTTTTTCTCTTTTTCTTTGACTTCCCTCTCTTTTTCTCTTTCTCTCTCTCTCCCTATCTCTCTCTCCGATTTTTTTTTTCATGATAACAGTAGATTTTTTTATAGATGAAGAGTTTGATTTCGCCCCAAAATCTATCAAAAATTAGGTTTAAGACTCCCAATATAACTCAAATTAAGATTTGGATAATTCTGCCCGTCAGATGTTGATCAAACGGTCTAAAAATCACTAAAAAATCTCTTAAAATAACCCAGATCAAGTCAGATTTAATGCCAGCCATTGGATCAACCGTTGGATCAAATCTGGGTCGTCCGATCGTGCAGAAAGAAGGTTTTTGATCTATAGTTTAACTTCGGGATGAATCTCAGCCGTTGGATCTCGATCGGAAGCTGTGGATGCAGTCCATCAATGCCTTCGCTTCGACCGTCCGATCGAGTTTCAGTGAAAACTGCACGTTGGATCAGCCAAAATTTCCAGATTGTCCTCCGTGGATCATGCACGAGCTCGGTGTTGCGTGGACCGCAGCATTCTTCAGCCAATTGGAGCACTTTTTCTGATGTAAAATGTTCGAAATACCCTCCGATTGGTCCACCGTGCATTGCAAAAAATGCTGACGTCAGCGTTGCATCGACGGGTTGGTCTGATGTTGCGATCGAACCGGACCGAACCGCTGAACCGGTTCAAACCGAGGCAGTTTTTTTTTTTTTTTTTTGAAATTCAAGTTTGGGCTCGTTTGAAGTCCGTTTTGCTTGAAATTTATTTCATCTGAACCAAAAAAATAAGATCTTCATATTGGTGACCTTCTTTCCTATATAAGATTAATAAAAATATTAATTTCTAAAGAAATAGTTTAATTTATTTTATAATTTAATGTTTTTATTAGTATATTTTTACCACTTATCAATGATCAAGGACTTGGAGGAGCTTGAGAAGCTCGGATTAAAATTGGACCCGGATCTGTAGAATGATATAATTCTATAATCCTTTACTTATGCATGATAAGTATCCTAAATTTATCAATAAAAGTATTAATTTATCAATTAATTTATATTAATTTTTAATAATTAATGATCAATTTATATATATTTTTAAGAAATTTATATTTTTATTAATTAAAAAATTAATTAAAAAATACTAAAAATTTAAAAATAAAATTTTATAATTAATAGAAAGAGCTTATTTTTTTTATCACAACAAAATAAGTTTCGAGCAAAATGGAGCTAAAACGAGAAAGATATGAATTTCTAAAAATAAAAAAATAAAAATTAAATAAAAAAAAATGACTCAGCTGGCTCCGCAAGTCAAGCCACCAAGCCAGGCCAAGCCGTCAAAGCTGACTCAGCTGTAGAAGCCATCAGTCGATCCACAATTCAGGCGTGGACTGCCAGCTCAGTAGAAATCGATGAATGACGGAGCGACACGTGGTGAACCTAGACCCTTAAAGAGTTTACAAAAAATCTATCATGGCTCATAGGGCATTTTGGTCTTTTCACTTGGCAATAGGAGTGCTGATTGGCTATGGTGTAAGGTGTGGTCTGTCCATGCGGTCCATGAGAACAGTAATTGCGCCATTGGATGGCTGCGGTAGCCTACGGTCAAGATTGAATGACTGTGGTTATTTCCGAATTTGGTTCAGCTTCAGACTTCATGCGAATCACCATCTAATGATAGCACTCGATCCAGAGGATGATCTGACGATCTAGAATGCTCCCAATGGTGATCAGAACTCTCGACGCACGATCAGCGGCCAGATTTCCTCCATCAACGCACGATCGGATGGCCAGAATTTAATTCGACCTAATCTAGGCTGATACACATCTGATTTTGATGATTTTTAATCCATTGGATTTCTATCAATGATCAGATTTCATCTAGAGCAATAGAATTCATTTAGGACTTCTTTTAATCCAATTTTTACTTAGATTTTTTTATATTTTGATGATCAAAGAGCTCCTTAGTCCCACATTACCTAGAAGAAAACTCTCCAGCCCTCCTAGCTCTATAAATAAGATCCCAGGCCTCTAGAGTTCATTGTCTTCGATCAAGATGAAGTTTTGGTACAGGGTGAAGTCAGGCTTTCGGTTAATGGCTGCTTCGAGGCAACTAGTGTCGAGAGAAAAAGTTAGGCTTCTACACCATCTTTCCACCCATGTCGATCCAAGATCAGAGATTAGGCTATTTTATTTTATTTTATTTTTTTAAAATTTTATATATTTAAATTCTAAAATTTTAATTAATAAAAATTTTATTTTTTTGCACTTTAATTTTAGCTTTTTATTTTTATTATAATTTAATTATTGTTCTTTATTTTACTGCAAGTAGATGCTAAGATCTAATTAGTAGATCTTAGTACCAAGTTTACTTTTCTGCATAATTTAATTTTTACTTTGCAATTTTAATTTTTAATTTTTGACTTCAAATTTTATTTTCAATTTTTTTCTTTTTCTTTTAAAAAATTAAAGATTTTAAATCTAAAAATACTACCTTCTCTATGGATTCGACCCGACTCACTGCTATCTACATATTTTTAATTATTTTAAGAAGTTAGATTAAACTGATAAACATGATGTCTTAACGACAACATCGCATTCCTATCAAATTTTTGGCACCATTACCGAAGAAGGCACGGATATTAAATTTTTGATCTTTTTAATTTTTTATAAATTAATTATAAATATTTTTTTAAATATTACTTACTAACTTTATGTTTATTTATTTTATAGAAAAAATAAAAAAGAGAAAAGAACAAAGAAGATTAGGGCACGATCAAAACTTTCAATCTTATTTGGTGAGATCATTCCTAAATCCTAAATCTCTTTTTTTATTTTTAATATTTATTTTATTAATTAAAAATTATCTACTTAAATTTAATAAAAAATCTCATCACAAGATTAGAAACCCTAATTATTTAGAGCATCCATCATATCAATTTTATTTATTTATTTTTTTTGGTGATTGCTGGAGGCAAGGTAAGCCTTTCAAAAATTCAAGTAATTACATGCATCTAGTTTAATTACACAGAACCCCTTGCTTGAAAATCTGAATATGCATATCATATTGAATCAATTTAAGGGCACAACCCATTAAACAAGATAAGATGGAAATTTGATCATCCTTCCTTGGCCCACAAACAACCAACCCTCATATTGCATTAACCCAAATCTTAACTCTTAAAATCAATTAGACATCAACCTTTAAGGATATTCGAGCTTAATAGGACAAGGAAACCTTAGAGTTAAAATGGGTTAGGATTAATCAATTTAATTGGTTACTTAATTGATTCCGTTCGCTTACCTAGCCAAGCATAATTGGTGTTTAAGGCAAGCAACAGGGGGACTCCCATCGATCTTATACTTACCTGGCCAGTTGATTGGCTGATCCTATACTTGGAGTGCTCGAAGGCTAACTTGAAAAAGTTAGGAGCTGTCTAGGTCTAGGCCGATCTTAGGTTAGGATTAATTTGTTTGAAACTTATTTGAAAATAAAATTTTTTACTTTAGATATTTTCAATCTCTATTGCCCTGACATAAGGTTGCCCTGGCATAATGAGAAGTTATGTTGCTTGGTTGTCTAGGGTATGAAAAGGTTGAATTAACTTAGAACTTTAAAAAAAAAATTACATTGAGAATATAGTGAATTCTCCAACACCCATGTGGAGAAGGATTTCAGGTCGACTAGTCAAAATGGATTTAGTTCCTCTTTCAGATCCTACAACCTCAACATCCACAATGGATTTAGCAAATCAGCTTCAGCCTCAAACCCTTAAGGACTTATGTTATCCAATTGATTTCATCCAATCCTCTTGCATTAGGTTGCCCCAACCCATAGCAAACAACTTTGAAATTAAACCTCAAATCATTAACATGCTTCCAAAATTCATGAAAATAGAGGATGCATATATATTCATTAGAAAATTTGAAGAGGTTTGTGCAACCATGAAACTACAACAATTATCAGAGGACGAAATCAAACTGAGATTAATCAATTTTGCCCTTAAGGATAATGCCAAAAAGTGGCTTTATAGTCTTCCAAATCAATCTATCACGACCTGGGAGGGCTTTATGAGAATATTCTTAAAAAAATATTTTTCTCATCATAAAACAGCTAGAATTAGAAATGAAATAAATCAATTCTATCAACTAGCTAGTGAATCATTTTGAAAATACTTCAATCGATTCAAGAACCTCTTGATCCAATGCCCACACCATGGAGTAGAAACTTGGAGGCTATGCCAAATAATTTATGAAGGGTTAGATTCAAATTTTCAAACAATGCTAGAGTCCATGTGCCAGGGATAATTTATGTATAAAAAACTAAATGAAGCCTGGCAATTTTTAGAAGACCTAGCCGAGAAAAGTTTATAATGGAAAACAACTAGAAAATCAGAAAAATCCATACCTTCAAGAGGTGGAATATACCAAATTCAAACCTCCTTAACTGCAGAAGCCAAAATTACAACTTTGACATGTAGGTTAGAGGCCTTAGAACTTCAGAGACCAGCCAGTGTAAACCAAGTGTCTGCACCCATGTGCAATAGGTGCAATGCACCAAACCATGTCCTTGAGGAATGTCTGCTCGTTGTGAACCAATTAGATAATGGATGTGCACAAGTGAATGATGCCACATATCAGAGACCGTTGAACAATCCCTATGCATCCACTTATAATCCAGGTTGGAGGAATCATCCAAAATTTCATGGTCACAAAACCCAAATGTAGGCAATCCAAGTTTCAATCAGCAGAACCCAAGGCCTAATCCTATGACAAACACCCTGCTACCACCCGACTTTAATATTAGTGAAAAAAACTTAGTTCTTTAGAGAAAAGCCTGAAAATCCTAGCCAAATCTAGTGCTGACACCAATGCTACCTTAAGCAATTTCATGCAAACCATGGGCCAAATTCTGAATTCAAATTCTCAGGCCATGGTCTGCTTAGAAATTGATCAGTTGGCATCTACCATAAGTAAACATGAATGAGGTAGGCTACCTAGCCAACCTGAACCTAACCCCAAGAATCAAAATGGTAGACCATTCCAAGGAAACCAGGTTAATCAAGTTAATGCTATTCATTCCTTGAGATTAGGAAAATAAGTGGATAATAAGGTAAATACACCTGAAACTAGAGAAGACTTGAGTGCTGAGTCTGTTGAGCCTCCCACTGAACCATTCATAGAAATGACTAAACCATCACCCAAGTCATCAAAAGAAGAGGCACCCAAAGTAGAGTTGAAATCCCTTCCTGAGCACCTCATGTATGTATATTTAGGTCTAGAGAAAACCTTGCCTGTAATTATTGCATCAGACCTGAATCCTAACCAAGAGGAGGAATTATTAGTGGTCTTAAGAGAAAATTGAGAAGCAATAGGCTGGACCATAGCAGACATTAAAGGAATAAGCCCTTCCATAGTTCAAAATGAAAATTTAGAGGAATTGGTTAGTACTGAGACTAACCACATAAAAGAATCCGAGCCAGGAATTAGTAATGATGCTAGTTCAAATTTAAATGAGACAAACATAGGAAAAAAGAGAATAGATGATTGATCCGAAACTTATAAACCTAAAAGCCTATTCCCTCCAACCCTAGAAGTTGGTTCTTCTTACAAAAATCAAGAGGCAATGAAGTTGTTTAAGCAAGATCACATTAATTTACCTCCAGAATTAAAACTGGTTTTTATCACCATTCTAGCACCCATTGAATCAAACTTAACTTCTAATATAAAAACTCAATTCATGAGCATTTTAGAAGAACAAATAGAAGAAATTTTTAATAAACATGGGTCTGAGAATTGGATCACAAATTATGTCCCTAAAATTAACAATGATTATATTAATAATGGGATTATAAATCAACTTTTTGAGATTGATAATCTAAAATCATTGAAATTTGTCAATCCAATATTTGACATAGGATAGTAAGCTGCATTATGTCTGGCTAAAGATGGTAAACTTAGCACTTATTGGAAGGCAATCCAATATTTAGTTTTTTTTAATTTAATTTATCTTTTTATTTAATTTTCTTTTTAGGACATGTTGAATAAGTTGGAGGGAGAGCTCAAATTTTCAAAGGCATGTGCTGAAATATAGTCAGGTGTATTCTTTCATGTTCTTTATTACATCTTTTTTTTTTCTTCTCCATTGAGGACAATATCGATTAAGTTGGGGGGGAGAAAAATAAAAATTTTAAAATTTTAAGTTCTCAAAATAGTTAGTATTTAGATATCTGATTATGCTTAAGAATCGAATTAAACTAAGCATTTTTAAAAGAAAATTGATGCACAGAGAATCTATGAGATATTGAGAAATAAGTATTAAGAAAATTCAATAAAGAATTAAACCTAGAATATAAAAAAAAATTTCTTGAAGTATTTCTAATTATTTCTATAAGCATCAAAGAAAAGTCTACTTTTTATAGGCTTGTGTAGGATAACTATACATTTCTTCATATAAAATTTTTTTATTTTAATAAAATAATTTTTAAGTACTTCTCACTGAGTAACCGGGCCTCTTTGCCTAAGCAAGCATTGAGTTTCATGTCAAAAGATGGAAAGGGCAAAGAAGCTCGTTGTAAAGCTAGTCTTAACTCATAGCCTATTTGATTCGAGCTAGTAAGTCCAAGGGGTATTCTATACCTAGTGCTCTAAAACTAACTGGTTTAGAAGTCATTGGCCCAAGACTCGCTACATGGATCAAATAGAAAGCTTAAAGGATTAAGACACTCAATAGTGGTACAACATTAAAAAAAAATATTAGTTTTCCACTGAATAATCGGGTCCCATTGCCTAAGTAAGCAATGATATTCGTATAAAAAAGTGGATAATGTGAAAATAAAAATCAATAAATGAAGGATGGAAGTAGCAATACACTTGCCTATATGAAAGTTTAGACAAATCAGAGATAAAGATGGGATAATTTAGAAAAAGTTCAAAAAAATTTAACGCTCTTTACTTAATTTTTTTGTTGATAAGTATTAATACCCTAATGATATGTTTCACTTAAACTCTACTGAATATCAATGGCCATTTTAAAAACTACTTAGATAAAATTTGAAACTCTAAAGTTAAAAGATATTTAAAACTAAATTCTTTTTTTACTTGAGGATGAGCAAAGCTTAAGTTGGGAGGTATGATAAGTACCATAAATTTACCAATAAAAGTATTAATTTATCAATTAATTTATATTAATTTTTAAGAATTAATGATCAATTTATATATATTTTTAAGAAATTTATATTTTTATTAATTAAAAAATTAATTAAAAAAATAAAATTTAAAAATAAAATTTTATAATCAATAGAAAGAGCTTATTTTTTTTATCATAATAAAATAAGTTTTAAGCAAAATGGAGCTAAAACGAAGAAGATATGAATTTCTAAAGATAAAAAAATAAAAATTAAATAAAAAAAGGAAAATGGCTTAGCTGGCTCCATAAGCCAAGCCACCAAGCCAAGCCAAGCCGACTCAGCCATAGAAGCTGTTAGCTGGTCCACGATCCAGGCGTGGACCGTCAGCTTAGCAGAAACCAACGAATCATGGAGCGATACGTGGTGAACCTAGACCCTTAAAGGGTTCACAGAAAATCTATCACAGCTCATTGGACATTTTGGTCTTTTCACTCAGCAATAGGAGCGCTGATTGGCTGTGGTGTGTGGTACGATCAATCCATGTGGTCCATGGGAACAGTAATTATGCCATCGGATGACTGCAGTAGCCTACGGTCAAGATCGAACGATTGTGGTTATTTCCAGATTTGATTCAGCTTTAGACTTCATGCAGATCACCATCCAATGGCAGCGCTCGATCCAGGGGATGATCTGATAGTCCAGAATACTCTCAATAGTTATTAGGACTCCCGACGTGCGATCAGCAGCCAAATTTTCTCCATCAACGTGCGATCGGACGGCCAAAATTTAATCCGACCTGATTTGGGCTGATACACATCCAATTTTGATGATTTTTTATCTGTTGGATTTCTATCAATGGTCAAATTTCATCCAGAGCAATAGAATTCATTCAAGACTCCTTTTAATCTAATTTTTACTCAAATTTTTTTATATTTTAACGATCAGAGAGCTCCTTAGTTCCATATTGCCTAGAAGAAAACTCTCCAACCCTCCTAGCTCTATAAATAAGATCCTAGGCCTCTAGAGTTCATTATCTTCAATCAAGGTGAAGTTTTGGTACAAGGTGAAGCTAGACTCTAGGTTAATGGCTATTTTGAGACAACTGGTATCGAGAGAAAAAGCTAGGCTTCTATACCATCTTTCTACCCAAGTCGATCCAAGATAAGAGATTAGGCTATTTTATTTTATTATTTTTTTCTTTTTAAATTTTATGTATTTAAATTTTAAAATTTTAATTATTAAAAATTTTATTTTTTTGCACTTTAATTTCATCTTTTTATTTTTATTATAATTTAATTTCTATACTTTAATTATTGTTCTTTATTTTACTGCAAGTAGATGCTAAGATCTAATTAGTAGATCTTAGTACCAAGTTTATTTTTCTGCATAATTTAATTTTTACTTCATAATTTTAATTTTTAATTTTTGACTTCAAATTTTATTTTTAAATTTTTTTTTTAAAAAAAAAATCAAAGATTTTAAATCTAAAAATACTACCTACCTTGTGGATTCAACTCGACTCATTGCTATTTACGTATTTTTAATTATTTTAAGAAGTCAGATTAAACTGATAAATACAGTATCTTAACGACAACATCGCATTCCTATCAATGCATATGGGTGGTTCATCATGAACTACCATATGTATAAACTTCAAAATTCCCTGATCGACCTTATGAACATGCTGGTTACTGCTGAGCTTTCTATGAAAGGTTCTAAAAGCTCAGTACTTGCTATGGAATGGACTTCTTTCAAGAGAAAGCCTTTTAGAAAGAAGAAGAAGTCTGTAAAAAAGCAGAGGATGGAAGGAAGAAAGAAGAAAAAGGTAGAACTAAAGAAGAAGGCCACTAACAAAAAAAAATATTTTCATTGCAACAATGACGGCCACTAAACACAGAACTGCCCTACTTACCTAACCACCCTGAAGAATAAGAAGGAGGCAGATCCTTCTGGAGGTATGCTCGTTATTGAGTCTAATCTTACGATTTCTTCTGCATCCAGTTAGATGCTTGACTCGAATTCTAGTGCTCATTTGTGCACTTCTATGCAGGATCTTGAGGATAGCAGGAGGCTGAGGGATGGTGAGATGATCCTACGCATCAAAAATAGAGCAAGAGTTGCTGCCGTGGCCATGGAAAACATACCCTCTTCGACTACCATCTGGTTTAGACTTAGTTTTAAAAGACTGTTATTATGTGCCTGCAGCTAGCAGGAATTTGATTTCTATTTCATGCTTAGCACTAGAAGGCTATGTGATTACCTTCTCTTAAGGACCATTATAACATTCTTTATGAAAGAAATAAAATTGCAAATGATTTTCTTATTAATGGTCTTTATCAGTTACATATTGATGTATCTATTTTTAACTATCGAGCAAAACGTGAATGCCATGAAACAAAATGACCTAGGGATAGTCCAAACGATAGGATATCTATGGCACCTGAGACTAGGTCATATAGCAGAAGATAGGGATTAACAAATTGGAGAAAAATCGGGCTATTGAGTCCATTGACTTTCGAGTCATATCCAATTTGTGAATCTTGTCTTCATGGCAAAATGACTAAACTTCCCTTTTGTTAGGACATGGGGAAAGGGCCACATGGATCTCCTTGCCCTAGTACATACTGATGTGTGCGGCCCATTTGATGTGCCGGCTAGAGGCAATTTTATCTACTTCATTAATCTTTATCGATGATTCTATCTAGGTATGGGTATGTGTATCTTATGAGACACAAGTCTGAAGCTTTTGAAAAGTTCAAAGAATTCAGACATGAAGTAGAAAAACAAACTGAAAAACCCATTAAGGTTCTTCGATCAGATCGAGGAGGTGAATACCTTAGTCGGGAAAATTCCTAGACTATCTCAAAAAAAATGGCATAGTCTCTCAATGGACTCCACCAGGAATACCTCAACTCAACGGGGTTTCAGAATGGAGAAATCGGACTCTATTAGATATGGTTCGATCCATGATGAGCTTCACAGACCTTCCTGATTTTCTTTGGGGACATCAGTTTGTTAACTTCAATATACTTACTGAATAGGGATTTCCTTCTAAAACCATTCCTACCACACCGTATGAGATATGGCATGGTAAGAAACCAAGTCTGAGTCATCTCAGAATTTGGGGTTGTCCGGCTCATGTCAAAAGACAACAAGCGGACAAGTTAGAGTTTAGGTCCTTTAGAGCTCGATTCATAGGATATCCTAAAGAGTCATTAGGATATTATTTCTACATTCCAGAAGATCACAATGTGATTGTGAGTCGACATGCCATCTTTCTTGAAAAATAGTTTATTCAAGATAGCGGCATTGGAAAGCAGATCAAGCTTGATGAGAAAGTCTCACAAGAGCAACGAGCTAAGGACCAATTGGAACCAAATCAGGTTGAGCCAATAAGAATCACTACCTCCTCCACCTCGTAGATCGAAAAGAATTTTCCATCCCCCTGAGAGGATACTTAGGTACTATTTCAGAGAAAATAGAGGAAATATGTTCCTCGTAGGTAATGGGGTTCATGGATGATGATCCCAAAACCTATAACGAGGATAATATCAGATATCGACTTGAGAAATGGTTAGAGGCAATGAAGTCAGAAATTGACTCGATGCACTCAAACCAAGTCTGGACCTTGGTAGATCCACCAGAAGGTATAGTACCTATTGGGTGTAAATGGATCTTCAAGAGAAAGATTGGTGCAGATGGGAATGTGGAGATATTCAAGGCTAGATTAGTGGCAAAAGGTTATAGTCAATGCGAAGGCATTGACTATCAGGATACCTTTTCCCAGTAGCTATGCTAAAATCCATCCACACATTGCTTGCTGTTGCAGCCTATTTCGATTATGAAATATGGCAAATGGACGTGAAAATGGCATTCTTAAATGGATATCTTGAGGAAGATATCTATATGGAACAAGCCGCTAGGATTTCACATCCAGTGATACTGATCACAAGGTTTGCAAGCTGCAAAGGTCCATATATGGACTTAAGCAAGCATCTCGGAGCTGGAATACTCATTTCAATGATGTGATCAAATTATTTGATTTCATCAAAGAATGAAGGAGGAACCATGTATCTTCAAAAAGGTCAGTAGGAGCGTATTGTTGTCTTTCCTCGTATTGTACGTGGATGATATCCTCCTTATTGGGAATGATATTCCCATGTTGACCACAGTTAAAATGTGGTTATCCTAAAGGAATTCTCCATGAAAGACCTAGGAGAAGCTTGCTTTATTCTAGGAATTAAGGTCTATAGAGATAGACCGAATAGGATGCTAGGACTTTCATAGAAGATATACATAGAGAAAGTGCTAAAGAGGTTTAGCATGGAAAACTCTAAGAGGGGTTTGGTACCCTTCAAACATGGCATTCATCTTTTCAAGAAGATGTGCCCTAGCATGCCTGAGGAAATAGAATGCATGAGCAAGATCCTTTATGCTTCAGCAATAGGAAGCCTCATATATGCCATGTTATGTACACGATCCGATATAGCCCATGCTGTGAGTGTTACGAGCAGATATCAGTCGAATCCAGGTGAAGAACAAAATGTATCCTTAAGTACTTGAGAAGAACTAAGGATATGTTGTTGGTCTTTGGTAATGGAGAACTCCAAGTCCAGGGGTATACAGACTTAGATTTTATGTCTGATGTAGATGATCGAAAGTCGACATCTGAGAGTCTATTTGTGTGTAATGGTAGTGCTATCAGTTGGAAGAGTTTTAAGTAGACTATGATAGCAGATTTCATCATGAAAATAGAATATATCACTGCATCAGAAGCTGCGAAGAAGGCATTTTGGTACAAAAAGTTTGCCGTAGAGATTGGAGTAATGCCATCAGATGCCATTCCTCTATACTGCAACAACAATGGTGCCATAGCCGTAGCTAAGGAGCTGAGGTCTCACGAGAAATCCAAGCATATCAAGCGGCGATACCACCTCATCCATGATTACCTTGAGAAGGATTATGTCAAGGTCAAGAGAGTCGACTCCGCAGACAATGCGGTAGACCACTCACAAAGCTGTTGGACCAATAAAAGATCGAAGTCCACCTTGAGAAGATGGGACTTAGATTTGTAGCCAATTAGCTTTAGGTCAAGTGGGAGTTTGTTAGATATGTGTGCCCTAAAAGTCAGAATTGGCTGACACTTATAATATACTTCTAGGAACAAAATTATAAATTTGATTATAAATAATAAAATAAATTATTTTCTATCATAAATATGTATTTAGTGTCTGTGATACATCCCTTGAGTTAATGATAATGATAATTCATATTTTCAAGAGTTAAAAAATTTAAGACATGAAATATCGTTATTAACTCATAAAATGCTCCCAACCGTAGGATCATCATGAGGATGGTGATTAAATCAGAAGGTTGGTGTACAATCACTTGTTTATAATAGATAAGTCTTGAGTCTATGGTGTAGGAACATTAGAGTGAGAGTACAAGTACTCGTTAGAGAATGAGGATACTGAGTGTGACCACATCGAGCAGTCATAAGAAAGTCTACCTTCTCGTCGATGACTGACTCGAAGCTATAGTGGTGTGTCTAGTTCTTTGACCTGAGGTGCATCGACAGTTCACCTTGAGGGTATTATAGTTTGACTACACCATAACTCGATCTCTTAGCCATTTGAAATCCTGAGGTGTATGTTGGCTATAGTATGTTCATTGTAGGAATTAGATTACACCAAAAGGGAATCTATCTACCTCAGTAGAAGAGGAGCAGCCCTATGATGATCATGAGAATCAAATCCATAAGTCCATGGCCATAGCAGAGTGAAATAATAGAAAAAGTTTCTATTAAGGTTTTCATATCGGATTTGAATCAAATGATTAAATCATATGACAGAAATTATGGTTTGACGAGTTCACCTTAACACTAATCTGATCGGGGCTCAAGATAAAAGAACTTAATCACATAGGTAGTGCATCGAGAGGTTCATTTTTAATTTTGATGAGTTGCCACCATATACTGCTAGGTGTCACGGGTGGATTTTGAGAGCAATTAGAATGATTTGGATGATCGATCATTCTAGTTGTCTGAATCAAAAAAGTTCTGATCCATCGAAAGGTATTTCGATGATGTCGATGATAGAGATCACGACATATCTCATTACCAAATAGAACTGAACCTAATTAGATTACACAAATAAGAGTTTGAATCTAGATATCATCAATTGGACTAATCCAGTTTAATTGATTTGAATTAAATTTAATTAGGTTCAAGAAAATCATGCTAGCATATGATTGAGCCTAATGTTCTCCTTCAATTATCATTAAAAATTATCTCGACTGAGCCAAATGTATTTGTGCTCACTTAGGTACCTTTACTTGGTCTGACTGGAGCTTGTCCAGATTAGAAAAGGATTGTCTTAATTTATGAGATAAATTTGAGACAACACCTACCATTTTTCGTCACCTACTAATTTTTGTCTTTTGACTTTGGTCAAACATTGACCTTTGACACTTAGACATCTGCCCATGTGTCATGTACTCATAGGAGAGTAGATAGGGGCTTGTCCCCTAGCTAGAAAATGGAAAGAAGGGGGTGCATGCCTAGGGAGGCGTACATCCAAGGATAGGGATACCTGGAGTCCCATATAGATGGGACTCCATGTTGCTTCTTGGAATCAACATAGGTAGGTGCCTAAGACTTAGCTTTGACCAGTCTTGGCACCACCTAAGGATGATTTAAGGGGCTCTCATCTGATTGGATCATGTGATGTCATCCCATCAATTAGATTTAGATTTGATTGCACGAAGCGATGTGATTGACCGAGATGATGTGGCACTGCATGGCGCAATAGGGTCTGTATAAACCTTATCTACGCCAAGCTTTAGAGAAGAACACCCATAGCCCATGCCATAAGGCTGCTCCTCTCCCTCCTCCATGCCATCTTCAGGCCCTCTCTCTCCTCTCCATGCCCAAGAAGATTTGGGCTCCAGTTTGGTGCGATCCAGGCAAGAGAAAGATGACGAGAAAGGAAGAAGGCAGCACAGCTGCAAGAGACTATTCCAGATCTTCAAAAGGAGTTTTGAAGGTCCTCCAAATCAAATTTAGATCTAATATTTGGAGAGGTGATAAAGAAGGAGAAGATCTCTAGATCCAGTCCAAGTGGATACCGATAAAGACCAAGTACTTGCATGGCTAGATCCAGAACCTCAGGCAATCAGTAGGATCATCATAGGATAATCCGATTATCCAACAAAAGGTACAAAATAAAATCAAATTTAATTTATCTTTTATTTTTATTTATTAGATTCATAAAATTAGATCTGAAGTATCTTAAATTTGATCTAGATTCAAAAGAGATATTTTTGAAATATCTCTCTTGATCCAATCAGATTTGAACGAACCTGATCCGAGAATGCTAAATTTTCCCTTCAACACCAATCTAGGAGGATTGGTGATTACCTAGATTTTAGATCACGATGGATCATGGTAAGAATTTCAAACTATATTTATTAAGTTATTATAGGATCTAATATGTGTATTAGAACTAATGTAATTTTGAACTATATATGCAGATTACATGGAATACGTCGTTGCACAGCACAACGATGACACATCCACTCATCCTCTTATTGATCTTGAGGGATGGCTTAGGGTCATCGAGGGAGCGAGTAGAAGCTGGGTCATAGAATTTGGCCACAGCTTCGACCCTCCAGTGGCTTGATATTCTTCAACGTCCTTATAGGCCTCGACGTCTTAGACTTGGAATGATGTACATGTGGAGGAGGTCGTGCAGAAGCTTCTAAGCTAGTGACCTCAGAGCTTCTAGGATGTCGTCCACGATATGGTTGTGAAGATTCTTCAAGAGCTGTAGCTATGCGATCAGTTGGGCTTGTTGTCCCAACCATCACATAAGATAATTCTATTAGTAAACTCTTTTACTTGTTTTAAGTTTTCATATTTAAAAGTTTCACATATTTAGGCTTGAGTTGGGAAAGGGGATGTAGGGGCTAAAAATTTAATCTAACCATCCAATTGATGGGTCGGGGGTGTCTATAGCTCAGTATTATCGAATGAAATGTATAGGAATAATCTATTCGAAAATCGAAAGATTGTATAAAAAGATACACTTTCATATCAAAACTTATTAATAATATTTTATTTTTCTTCATTTTAGGATGCTAGGATATTCGGTTCTTATCCACCAATTGCTATAAAGAAGTAGGAGGATGAGGAGGAGGACGGTGAGGAAGATTTGATCTAATTTTTTTAATTTTGATGTATTATATTTTTTTGATACTGCTTATAAAATTATAGAATTTAAATTTTTAATATAATATAATTAGTTTTTATCTATGATTGTTATATTATCTTTGGATTTTAATTATAATAGATACTAGAAACTATAATTGATTGTGATTAATTAAAATAGATTTTAAAAAATATTTTTATAATTTTTTTAAAAAAAATAAAATTGACTATTACCAATGGCATTAGCGATTGCATTAATAATAAAAAAGCCATCATAATTTTTTTAATTTTTTTTTAAATTTGATTTTAAAAATAAGAAAATAAATAGTGATAAAATTTTAGTCATCATAAATGCCATTACTAATAGCAGTTATTAGCGATAGCTAGAAATTTCATCACTAATAGTGGCAATTAGCGACTAGGATTGTTCTGACCATCAATTAGCAATGATTTTCCATCACTAATACTATTAGCAATTGCAAAACCACTATTAGCGATAGCAATTAGCTATTATTGATAGTCAAATTTCTTGAAGTGCAATCAACCCCCCATCTGAGCAAGTCACGAGGTGCCAACAGGGCGCATCTTGGGCTGGCCGGTCCAAAGTCAAGGGTTACTTTGATGTTGGTGGCGATTAAGAGTTGGTCAAACTTGGCCTAACATGGCACCTTATTGGATTTTCACATTATGAACTCTAGGTCTCTTCATATTTTTGGTCCATACAAAATTTTTTTCAACACATGCCCCTACTCTCGAGTCTGAGCTTTAGTCGGGCAAAGAAAGTACCACGGACTCTTGGCGCTATAGATATGAATAGTCTCCTACTGTCTGATGGGATGCACACGTGTGACTCTCGAGATGGATGTGATAGGATGTGGGCGGATAGACCGGGACGAGATGATGAAGCACAATAATGGGCCTTGATTTCGAACTTTGGCGGTACTTCTTTTGGTGTGGTACGTTAATTTTGGCGACTGGCAGTCGTACGCAACCAATAAAGGGGTGACATGTGTGGGTAGCCCATTTGATGATGATGATTTGGAATCTTCTAAAGCCACTTTCTCCTAGCTATAAAGTTAAATCATGCTCCTTCTCTTTCTTCTTTATGCCTTCTAGCTATTTCTAGGTTCTCTTTCTCTCTTTTGATTTTTCTTCTCTCGGGTAATCATCACACTAGACCTACTTTGCCTCGATTTCTCTCTCACTACAATCTTCTCGAAGGGTCTCTTGAAGGTTGATTTCACCATCTTCGGTTGTCACCCTAGTTTTCCTTCCCTTCTTCAGGTGGGTTCTCCTAGCCGTTCTTCTCCACCCATCTATTTTTCATTTGCTTTTCTTTTCCCTTTTTAGGCCATTTCTCCAGTTTTCTTTTTTTGACTATTCTTTATGGCGAGCTCCGATGACTCGGTTGGTGAGTGGCCTTCCCCTTCGGGGATAGATCCCAGAAACCCAATTGGGAAACATAAGGAGCTCAAGGTCAATTCGATCCTAGGGCCCGGTGATTTTGGTTCGGCATTGGAGTCGAAAGATTTGGCCTAGATCCAAGCTCAGCATGGGGTTTTGATGGAGTTTGACCTTAAACTTTCTGAAACCAATGGCAAGGTGAATGATCCACCACCCAGTCAATTTGTCTTGTATGAGGAGGCACTCAAGCTAACCTACAGTTCCCTGTTCCTCCCTTTGTCTTCAACCACTTTCAGTTTTATGGCATTTTCTTGTCAGCCATTATTCTGAACTTTTTTTGTTTCATTATTAGCTTCCTAGTCATTTGTGCTCTGGTTAGTGTTCGGCCCTCCATTTCTCTTTTTCAATCTTTCTTTATCATCAAGAGGCACCATCATGCCAAGGATTTTTGGTACATATCAATGCAGAGCAGGGTTTTTCCTCTGATCAAAGGTGCTCCTTGCTCTGTCCACGAGTGGAAGGAGCAATTTTTGTTCATCCATAGTTCATCATCGAGTAGCTGGAGTTTACCAAGTTGGGGTCGGCCAGAAGCTTTGGCTAATCGGATTCCAAGGCTAAAGGCTGAGAAAAAGGGTTGCTTCAAGACCCTGAAGGACTTCAAAGTCCCCACTTTGGAGAGGTTGTTGTTTGACGAGGCTCTTTATAATGTCGGGCTCAGTTCGATCGACCCTATGGGTGAGTAGGGCATTATAATTTTGCTATATTTTTTTTTTGATCAGCATGTTTCTGACCACTGCTATCTTGATGCAAATATGAGGCCCAAGAACATCGCAAGATTAAGGAAGAATGCTCCCAAGAAAAGGATGGTCCCAGCTACTAAGGACCCCTCAAAGAAATCAAAGATCATGCTGGTCAATCGATGGGGTGTTATGGCTGAGCAATTCATTCCGATCGGGGGCATTGTTGTTGTGGTGGCTTCCGTATCAATTTCTCCTACTATCCAAGGGAGAGAGAAGTCCCCTTCTCCAGTAATCAACCCTGGTGGGTCAGCTTCTATGAGAGAGCAGGCTAACTAGGGGGTTCATTTGCCCAACATTTTTGACAATGCTATCCTTGGCAATTGGAAGCTCGTCCGGGAGTTGGAGTGTATACTCCACCCCGCAAAGCTAGAGAAAAACAAAGGACTAGAGTTTGCCTATCTGCTGAGGCAGGCCGTGATCTCCCTTCACTAGGTATTTCGATGATGGCCTTCAATCTTTTCTCTCATTTTCTCTCTTTCCTCCTTTTTTCACATGGTCTTAATGCAGCTAGCTCACCTTCTCGTTGAGTTGTCAAACTGAGTGGGGAAGATCGACAAGACCCATACATGGGCCAAGGTGGAGGTTGAGCGCCTAAAAAATGCATTAGGCAAGGTGGAGAAGACAACGAGCACGTCCACTGATGCTTTGAAGAAGGCAGAGGCTAGACTAGACTTAAAAAAAAGAAAGGCAATAGGAGATGGCCTAGAGAATCATCAAGGCTAAACTCAAGGTCATAGAGACCAAGAAGGCGATTGAAAAGCGAGTTGCCAAGGCTGGGCATCATGTTGTGGAGGATTTCAAGGCATCCGAGGAGTTCAATGAAGTGAGGGTTGCATTTATCCAGGAAGCTTTCAATGTTGCCCTGGAGATTGGCTTTGACAACTGCCATCATTGAGTCGTTGTTCAGCTCCCTATAGTTGACCTTTCTTTTCTAGATGAGGACGAGTGGGAGGGAGCTGCGAGGGAGCCCGTTCCTTCTGAGCTTGCAGTTGCTAAGAAACAACCGGTAGGAGAGCGATGGTCATTCAAGTTTCCTCATCTCCAACTGTTGATGCTTCTGCTCCAATGCCAGCTCCTTTGGTTGAGGCATCGATTAGCCCATCGAAAGCTATCCCGAGCCCGACCGACGCTTAGAGTGAGGTTGGTAACTAATATGCTTTGTACATTCTTTTTCTTTCTTTCCCTTGTAAGAAATTTTATCAAATAAATGAACCTTTTTTCTTTCTTTTAAATCATATTTATTTTTCCATACTTGTCTAGTCTTGTCGATGAATCCTTAGCAGGTGTAGCTCTCCGATTTATGATGCTGAGCCTTTATCGGTTGCCGTCGCCATTTGTATTGGTGACTTAAAGAGGAAGGCGAGAGTAGCAAGTAAATGAGATTGAAAAAGAAAACTCTCAAAGGTTAAGAGAGCATTCCAGGAGGCTTTGACGAAAATTTGATGACTTCAGTCAACTATTTGGCTGAAGGATATGTTAGATATGTGTGCCATAGAAGCCAGATTGATTGATACTTGTAATACACTTCTAAGGGAAAAATTATAATTTTGACTATAAATAATAAAATGGGTTATTTTCTATCACAGTGTGTATTTGAAAGTGTCTGTGATACATCCCTTGAGTTAATGGTAATGATAGTTCATATTTTCAAGAGTTAAAAATTTAAGACATGAATTTTCATTATTAACTCATAAAATGCTCTCGACCGTAGGATCATCATGAGGATGCTGATTGATTCGGAAGGTTGGTATACGATCGCTTCTTTAGGATGGATGAGTCTTGAGTCTATGGTGTAGAGACATCAGAGTGAGCGTACATGTACTCGTTAGAGAATGAGGGCATTGAGTGTGACCACCTCAAGCTGTCATCAGGAAGTCTACCTTCTTATCGATGACTGGCTCGAAGCTGCAGTGGTGTATCTGATTCTTTGACCTGAGGAGCATCGGTAGTTCACCTTGAGGGTGCTATAGTTTGACTACACCATAACTCAGTCTCATAGTCATTCAAAATCCTGAGGTGTATGTTGGCTATAGTATGTTCATTGTAGGAATTGGATTGCACCAATAGGGAATCTATCTACCTCGATAGATGAGGAGCAGCCCTATGATGATCATGAGAATCAAGTCCATAAACCCATGACCATGGCAGAGTGAAATAATAGAAATAGTTTCTATTAGGGTTTTCACATTGGACTTAAATCAAATGATTAATTTATATGACAAATATTAGGGTTTGACGAGATCACCTTAACCCTAATCCGATCGGAGCTCAAGATAGAGGAACTTAATCACATAGGTAACTACACTGAGAGGTTCGCCTTCAGTTCTAATGGGTTGCCACCATATGCTACTAGGTATCACTAGCAGATTTTGGGAGCAATTAGAATGATTTGGATGATCGATCATACTAGTTATCTAAATCAGAAGAGTTCTGATCCATCGAAAGGATGTTTCGATGATGTCGATGATAGAGATCATGACATATCCCATTACCATACAGAACTGAACCTAATTGGGATCACACAAATAAGGGTTTGAATTTGGTGATCATCAATTGAGACTGATCTAGTTCAATTGATCTGAATGAGATTCAATTAGGTTCAAGGAAAATCGTGCTAGCACTACGATTGAACCTAACGTTCTTCCTTTTAACTATCATTATAAGCTTGTCTCAACTGAGCCAAAGGAGTTTGTGCTCAACTCAGAGAACCTTCACTATGGTCTGACTGGAGGCTTGTCCAAGTCAGAAAAGGTTGTCTTAATTTATGAGATAAATTTGAGACATTACATCTGCCATTTTTGGTCACCTGCCTATTTCTTGTTCTTTGACTTTGGTCAAAATGTCTGACCTTTGACTGGTCAACATTTAGACATCTGACCCATGTCTCATGCACCCATAAGAGAGAATTTTGACCCTTGTCCCCCTGCCTAGAACCTGGATATAGAGATAAAGGGCGCACGCCTAGGGAGGTGTGCACCCCAATGTGGATAAGCGCCTTGGAGTCCTTGTTGGACAGATGAGACTCCTAGTTGCTTTTAGGAAATCCAAACTTGAGTGGCGCCAAAGAAGTCCTTGTTTGACTAGTCTTAGGCGCTATCTAAAAAGGGTTTTGAGGGACTCTAATCTGATTAGATCAGATGATGTCATCCCATCAATCAGATTTAGATCTGATTTGCACAAAGGGTTGTGATTGGTTCGGGAGGAAGAGGCAGTTCATGGCGCAGCAGGGTTTATAAAAATCTTGTCCGTGCCTAGATTGATAGAGCTTCTACCATAGCCCATGCCACATAGACCCTCTCCCTCCTTCTCCATGCCATACCCTCTCTTCTCCCCTCTGCTCTCCACGTCCAAAAGGAGTGTTTTGGACTTTAAGTTGGTGCGATTCCAGATCAAGGAAAGGCGATCAGGAAAGCAAGAAGGCTGCACTGCTGCAAAAGGACGAGAGATCTTCAAAAAGTTTTGAAGATCCTTCAAGATCAGATCCAGATCTAATTTTTGGAAGGCATAGATAGAGAAGAAGAGGATCTCTAGATCCAACCTTGAGTGGATACCGGTAGAGGCCAGGCACTTGCGTGGCTAGATCCAGAACCTTCCAGCTGCAATCATCGGATCATCTACAGGGATAATAGGATTACCCAAAATCAGGTAAATTAAATTTAAATTTAATTTATTTTATTTTATTTTATTTATTAAAATAATAAGAATCAGATCTGAAATAGTCTCAAGATCTGATTAGGATCAAGAGAAAATTTTT
The DNA here is from genome assembly GCA_006176705.1 of Cocos nucifera. Classification (NCBI taxonomy): domain Eukaryota; kingdom Viridiplantae; phylum Streptophyta; class Magnoliopsida; order Arecales; family Arecaceae; genus Cocos; species Cocos nucifera. Next base: position 186,981 of record QRFJ01000787.1, on the reverse strand, counting down.
GAAATATATCTCTTGATCCAATCAGATCTGAACGAACCTGGACCGAAAAATCAGGATTTTTCCTTCAACTGGTATCAGAGCCAAATGGTTCTAAATTGTTTAGATCTAATTTTAATTTTATTTTAATCTAATAATTAGATTGATTTTAGATGTCACATGAGATGTGATCAGATCTGAAATCAAAAAATTAAAATTAAATAATTTGGATCTAAGAACATGAAGATATGCATGACTAGTTCTAGAATAGAATAGTTCTATAGAATAGTCTTGCATGTCTTTGATTTAATTTGATTAAATCATATTTTAGATCTATTTATTTACTATTTTTTGATATTATAAATATTATAATTAACATCTAAAAAATAAAAAATAAATTTATTTAATTTTAAATATCATATGAGATATGATAGATGCATGTCTAGACTAGTTGTAGAATAGTTCTACATAATTCATCTAGATTAGAATTTATAATTTGATTATGATCAATTTTAAATCTAATTTATTTAGAATATTTATGAGATAATTTAGATCTGAAAACATGCATGATATGATACATGAGATGTATGCAAAATATGCCTTTTAGTTAGATCTAAATTTTTATATGATGATATATGATATAGATCTATCTAGTTTTGTAGATTTATCATGTTCCTGATTAAGGCATTTCCTCTTGGCCGTCCGGTCATAAGAACGAAGAAGGGTTTAAAGGCCCTCTCCTTCCATTCGATGGGGATGTTCTTATGATGTGTAGGGGTGCTGCGTGTTCGTCCTTAATCAGAAATCCAAAACTTACTTTCTGCAAAACCCTAGATCCTGAAACCCTAGGATTTATTGTGCATATTTTGTTTATGAACCCTAAACTTAATTAAGAATTAAGATTATGGAAATATTAATTAGGTCTAAAATTGAGAATTTTAGATCTAAGACATATTCATAATACTGGGTTCGGGACTTGGGTAGCTCAATTAGGTCTAAGCGGTTGATCAAACCGAATCAAGAGTTGGTTAGATGGGATCAACAGAGTGCTTAAATTGACCAGCCTAATAGGATTAAGTCTGGGTCAAGTTGAGTCACGAGTCATCGATCAAGCAAGACCTAATTAGGCTCAGAGGTTAGAGTCTGGATTGTAGGCTAACCCAATTGGTTCTGACTCAACAATTTGGTGTCTAAGGTAAGTTTGGCACATACGACCGACTGGTTTTTAATTGGAAGCTACTCGACCTGAATGCATTCTTGTACGAGTTAATGGCATATTCCTTCCACCGATCTCACTTACCTGGCCATATCTGTTGACACAGTTCTGATCTGAGGTGGTCAATAATCCGAGCTAACCCATGCCACTAGGTTAGTCATAATTGTTATGACTATGCCAAGTCTAGTTTAATGAGACCTGAATCAATTCTCCCTAAGAAAAGATTAAGTCTGAGGTCTTCCAGCATTGTAGATGTGCGGGCCCTTCCCGGGGTTGATTGTTCTCGGCTGGATACAGTGGCTCAGTTGCACCAAAAAGATGCAACCATGTCTATTAGGCATTGGATGCTATGGGCTGGAGGATGAGTTGGGCTCAATATTTTGGATACGGTGAGAGACTCAATTAGGAATTCAGTCTGTGCAAATGGTGGGTCTGACTTAACTAAGGAGTGGATCAATATTCTAGGATACGGTGAGATTCATGAATTAGAGACCAAGTTTGGGTGCACCATGATTAGAGAATCATTGAACAAGAGTTGTTCACTCATTGGCTAACCCATCACCAATAACTGTTAGGTGAGGTGATGAGTCAGTTGGTGAGACCGCACCACCCACTAGAAATCATTAATCGTGGAGATTTTTGCATCTCTACAGAGGGAGTGTAGGGATCCGAGAAAATAGTGGGAGCTAATTTGTTTAAAAATAAAATTTCTAAATAAATTGGTCAAGTCAAAATTACAGTATCTAACTAGAATCTTTGACTCTCTAGAAAAACAGAAAAATATCTGCGTCCAACCCATTGGCACGTATCCTGGACACACATAGACTGACTGGACCCAATTATAAAGATTGGCTCAGGAACTACAAAATTATTTTGGGATTCTGAGAAGTTAACACATGTTATTGGACCAGGACCCTCCCACCTTACCAGCCTCGTCCATCCTGCTGAACAGAGAGCGTCTCTGGAAAAATGGATTGACGAAGATAATAAGGCCAGATACTACATGTTGGGCTCGATGTCTGATGAGCTCCAGCGCCAACATGAAGATATCGGGACTGCTCGCCAAATGTTGGCTCACCTGCAGGAGATGTTTGGTGAACAGAGTCGCGCAGCCAAATATCAAGTCACGAAATGACTTTTTAAGGCTAAGATGCGTGATGGGCAGTCAGTCCAAGATCACTGTCTGACAATGATCAAGGACATGGAAGAGCTTGAGAAGCTCGGTGTGAAGTTAGACTTGGATCTATGCAGAATGATATTATTCTGCAATCCTTGACTGATGCATATGGGCAATTCATCATGAATTACCACATGCATAAACTTCAAGAATTCCTTGGCCGAGTTAATGAATATGCTGGTTACCGCTGAGCTTTCTATGAAAGGTTCTAAAGGCTCAGTTCTTGCTATGGAACGGACTTCTTCCAAAAGAAAGTCTTATGGAAAGAAAAAGAAGTCTGTGAAAAAGCAAAAGGTGGAAGGATCAAAGAAGAAGAAAGGCAGAAGCCTGAAGAAAAAGGCCGATGTCAAAGGAAAGTGTTTCCATTGCAACAGCGACGGCCATTGGAAGCGGAACTGCCCTACTTACCTGGCCACCCTGAAGAACAAGAAGGAAGGTCCTTCTGGAGGTATGCTCGTTATTGAGTCTAACCTTACGATTTCTTCTGCATCCAGTTGGGTGCTTGACTCTGGTTCTAGTGCTCATCTGTGCACTTCTATGCAGGGTCTTGAGGATAGCAGGAGGCTGAGGGATGGAGACATGATCCTACATGTCGGTAATGGAGCAAGAGTTGCTGCAGTGGCAGTGGGAACATACCCTCTTCGATTACCATCTGGTTTAGACTTAGTTTTGAAAGACTGTTATTATGTGCCTGCAGCTAGCAGGAATTTGATTTCTGTTTCATGCTTAGCACAAGAAGGCTATGTGATTACCTTTTCTTAAGGACCATTGTAACATTCTTTATGAAAGAAATAAAATTGCAAATGGTTTCCTTATTAATGGATCTTTATCAGCTACATATTGATGTACCTATTCTTTAACTATCGAGCAAAACGTGAATGCCAAACGACAAAATAATTAGGGATAGTCCAAATGATAGATATCTATGGCACCTGAGATTAGGTCATATAGCAGAAGATAGGATTAACAAATTGGAGAAAAATGGGCTATTGAGTCCATTGACTTTCGAGTCATATCCAACTTGTGAATCTTGTCTTCAAGGCAAAATGACTAAACTCCCTTTTGTTGGACATGGGGAGAGGGCCACAGATCTCCTTGCCCTAGTACATACTGATGTGTGCGGCCCATTTGATGTGCCGGCTAGAGGCAATTTTGTCTACTTCATTACCTTTACCGATGATCTGTCTAGGTATGGGTATGTGTATCTTATGAGACACAAGTCTGAAGCCTTTGAAAAGTTCAAAGAATTCAGACATGAAGTAGAAAAAGCAAACTGAAAAACCCATTAAGGTTCTTCGATCAGATCGAGGAGGTGAATACCTTAGCCGGGAATTCCTAGACTATCTCAAGGAAAATGGCATAGTCTCTCAATGGACTCCACCAGGAACACCTCAACTCAACGGCATTTCAGAATGGAGAAATCGGACTCTATTGGATATGGTTCGATCCATGATGAGCTTCACATAGACCTCCCTGATTTTCTTTGGGGACATCAGTCTGTTAATTGCTTCAATTTATTTACTGAATAGGGTTTTCTCTAAAACCGTTCCTACCACACCGTATGAGATATGGCACGGTAAGAAACCAAGTCTGAGTCATCTCAGAATTTGGGGTTGTCCGGCTCATGTCAAAAGACAACAAGCGGACAAGTTAGAGTTTAGGTCCTTTAGAGCTCGATTCATAGGATATCCTAAAGAGTCATTAGGATACTATTTCTACATTCCAGAAGACCACAATGTGATTGTGAGTCGACATGCCATCTTTCTTGAAAAATAGTTTATTCAAGATAGTGCAGCATTGGAAAAGCAGATTCAAGCTTGATGAGAAAGTCTCACAAGAGCAACGAGCTAAGGACCCAAGTGGAACCAAATCAGGTTGAGCCAATAAGAACACTACCTCCTCCACCTCGTAGATCGGAAAAAGATTTTCCATCCCCCTGAAAGATACTTAGGTATTATTTCAGAGGAAGTAGAGAAAATGTTCCTTATAGGTAATGGTGCTCATGGTGATGATCCCAAAACCTACAACGAGGCGATATCAGATATCGACTCCTGAGAAATGGCTTAGAGGCAATGAAGTCAGAAATTGACTCGATGCACTCAAACCAAGTCTGGACCTTGGTAGATCCACCAGAAGGTATAGTACCTATTGGGTGTAAATGGATCTTCAAGAGAAAGATTGGTGCAGATGGGAATGTGGAGACATTCAAGGCTAGACTAAGTGGCAAAAGGTTATAGTCAGTATGCGAAGGCATTGACTATCAGGATACCTTTTTCCCAGTAGCTATGCTAAAATCCATCCGCACATTGCTTGCTGTTGCAGCCTATTTCGATTATGAAATATGGCAAATGGACGTGAAAAATGCATGTTCTTAAATGGATATCTTGAGGAAGATATCTATATGGAACAGCCTGCTAGGTTTCACATCCAGTGATACTGATCACAAGGTTTGCAAGCTGCAAAGGTCCATATATGGACTTAAGCAAGCATCTCGGAGCTGGAACACTCGTTTCAATGATGTGATCAAATTAGTTTGGTTTCATCAAAAATGAAGAGGAACCATGCATGTTTTCAAAAAGGTCAGTGGGAGCGCTGTTGTCTTCCTCGTATACTGTACGTGGATGACATCCTCCTTATTGGGAATGATATTCCCATGTTGACCATCAGTCAAAATGTGGTTGTCCAAGGAATTCTCCATGAAAGACCTAGGTGAAGCATCCTTTATTCTAGGAATTAAGGTCTATAGGAGATAGACCGAATAGGATGCTAGGACTTTCACAGAAGATGTACATAGAGGAAGTACTAAAGAGGTTTAGTATGGAAAACTCTAAGAGGGGATTAATACCCTTCAGACATGGTATTCATCTTTCCAAGAAGATGTGCCCCAGCACACCTGAGGAAATAGAACGCATGAGCAAGATCCCTTATGCTTCTGCAATAGGGAGCCTCATGTATGCCATGCTATGTACACGACCTGATATAGCCCATGCTGTGAGTGTCACAAGCAGATATCAGTCAAATCCAGGATGAAGAACACTGGACTTCTGTGAAATGTATCCTTAAGTACTTGAGAAGAACTAAGGATATGATGTTGGTCTTTGGTAATGGAGAACTCCAAGTCCAAGGGATACACAGACTCGGATTTCATGTCCGATATAGATGATCGAAAGTCGACATCTGGAAGTCTGTTTGTGTGCAATGGATGGTGCTGTCAGCTGGAAAGAGTTCCAAGCAAACAGTGATAGCAGATTCCACCATGGAAGCAGAATATATCGCTGCATCAGAGGCTGCGAAGGAAGCATTCTGGTACAAGAAGTTTGCTGCAGAAATTAGAGTAATGCCATCAGATGCCATTCCTCTATACTGCGACAATAATGGCGCCATAGCCCTTGCTAAGGAGCCGAGGTCTCACCAGAAATCCAAGCACATTGAGCGGCGATACCACCTCATCTACGATTACCTCAAGAAGGGTTACGTTCGAGGTCAAGAGAGTTGACTCCTGCAGATAATGTGGCAGACCCACTTACAAAGCCGTTGGGCCAGCAGAAGATCGAAGCCCACCTTGAGAAGATGGGACTTAGACTTGTAGCCAATTGGCTTTAGGACAAGTGGGAGATTGTTAGATATATGTGCCCTAGAAGCCAGAATTGGCTGACACTTGTAATACACTTCTAGGGGCAAAATTATAATTTTGACTATAATTAATAAAATGGGTTATTTTCTATCACATATGTGTATTTGAAAGTGTCTGTGATACATCCTTTGAGTTAATGGTAATGATAATTCATATTTTCAAGAGTTGAAAATTTAAGACATGAATAATCATTATTAACTCATAAAATGCTCCCGACCATAGGATCATCATGAGGATGGTGATTGATCCGGAAGGTTGGTGTACGATCGCTTCTCTTTAGTAGATGAGTCTTGAGTCTATGGTGTGGAGACACCGGAGTGAGAGTACAGGTACTCGTTAGAGAACGAGGGCACTGAGCGTGACCACCTCGAGTAGTCATTAGGAAGTCTACCTTCTCGTCAATGACTGACTCGATGCTGCAGTAGTGTGTCTGGTTCTTTGACCTGAGGATGCATCGATAGTTCACCTTGAGGGTGTTATAGTTTGACTACACCATTAACTCGGATCTCCTAGCCATATCAGAATCCTGAGGTGTATGTTGGCTATAGCATGTTCATTGTAGGAATTGGATTGCATCAAGATGGAGATCTATCTACCTCGGTGGTATGAGGAGCAGCCCTATGATGATCATGAGAATCAAGTCCATAAGCTCATGGCCATGGATAGAGTGAAATAATAGAAAGAGTTTCTATTTAGGATTTTCACATTGGACTTGAATCGAATGATTACATTCATATGACAGAGACTAGGAGTTTGACGAGTTCACCTTAACCCTAATCTGATCGGAAGCTCAAGATAGAAGAACTTAATCATGTAGGTAACTGCACTGAGAGGGTCATCTTCAGTTCTAATGGGTTGCCACCATATGTTGCTAGGTGTCACTGATGGATTTTGGGAGCAATTAGAATGATTTGGATGATAGATCATACTAGTTATTTGAATCAAAAAAGTTCTGATCCATCGGAAGGTATTTCGACGATATTGATGATAGAGATCGCGATATATCCCATTACCATATGAAACTAAACCTAATTGGGTCATACAAATAAGTGTTTGGATTTAGATATCATCAATTGGACTATCCCAATTTAATTGATTTGAATAAGATTCAATTAGGTTCAAAAAAATCATGCTAGCACATGATTGAGCCTAATGTTCTCCTTTAACAATCATTAAAGCTTGTCTCGATCGAGCCAAATATATTTGTACTCACTCAAAAACCTTTACTTGGTCTAATTGGAGCTTGTCCAAGTCAGAAAAGGATTGTCTTAATTTATGAGATAAATTTGAGACAACACCTATCATTTTTCGTCACCTGCTAAATCTTGTCTTTGGACTTTGGTCAAATATTGACCTTTGGCACTCAGACATCTTCCCATGTGTCATGCATCCATAGGAGAGAATTTTGACCCTTGTCTCCCTGCTAAAAGGTAGAGAGACAAAGGGTGCATGCCTAGAAAGGCATGCGCCCCATGTGGATAAGGATTGGAGTCCCATATAGATGGGACTCCAGTTGCTTCAGGGAATCAAACTTGATGGCACCAAAGAGTCTTGTTTGATCAATCTTGGAACCATCTAAGGAGGGTTTGAGGAACTCTAATCTAATTAGATCAGATGATGTCATCCCATCAATCAGATTTAGATTTGATTGCAGAAAGGGCCGTGATTGGCTAGGATGATGTGGCACCGCATGGTGCAGCAGGATCTATAAAAATCCTGTCTGCACCTAGATTGATAGAGCTTCTGCCTTAGCCCATGCTACATGGCCCCTCTCCCTCCATCTCCATGCCACCCTCTGATCCTCTCTCTCCTCTCCACACCCAAGAGGATTTGGGCATGAGTTAGGTGCGATCCAAGCGAGTGAAAGATGACAAGAAAGGAAGAAGGCAGTACTACTGCAAGAGACAAAGGCTGATCTTCAAAAGCTATTTTGAAGACCTTCAAAATCAGATTCAGATCTAATTTTTGGAGGATAGATTGAGAAGGAGAAGATCTCCAGATCCTGTCCGAGTGGATACTGGTAGAGGCCAGGCACTTGCGTGGCTACATCCAGAACCTCAGACAAACATCGGGATCATCATAGGGTAATTGGATTACCCAAAATAAAGGTACAATTAAATTAGATTTAATTTAATTTTTTTATCAAACCAATAAGATTAGATCTGAAGAGTCTTAGATCTAATTAGGATCTTAGAAAAAAATTTTTGAAATATCCCTCTTGATCCAATCAGATCTGCATGAACCTGCATCGAAAAATAAGGTTTTTCCCTTCAAGATAAAGCTCATGCTGAGGAGAGGAAAAGGCACAACAATAAGCGCAAGAGGCTATCTAAGGTCACCGAGAAGGCAACTTGGGATGCGACTATCAAAGTATCAAAATATGGCTATCAATTTCAATGGGTGCAAGAATGGGTAGTGACACTAGAATCCTCGGTAGCTGCCATGAAGGCTAGGTTTGAGTGGGAATTGGCGGTGCACATTGTGCAATTTCAAGATGAGCTACGTGCAAGGGGAAGTCGCTTGGTGGTCATGGGGCCTCAAGCCATAATTGGCTTTGTGCCACATATGAGTTGGTCCATGGTCGAACCAACATCAGGAGAGAGTTGGCCCATGATGACGAGGCCTCAAGTTAGTGGGGATCTGACAAGATCGGAGTTCTAGTGGGGGAACCTGGTAGCTCGACCTCTGAAGACTCCATCGATCGGATTCGATGAATTTTCGACATGTGTTTTACCACTAGGTTCTCGAGATGCAAGAATCTGATTCGGATGGCATTCCCCAAGCTTGATCTCTCTCTCCTCTCTGAGGGTGGCATTGCTTCTTCAGCTCCCTACCACGCACCTCATGGGGTGGTGATTCATGGGGTTAACTCTGATGGTGCAGAGATCTAGGAAGAGAGCTCCGACAAGGGCTCGAAACCCAAAATTAATTGTTCTTCGATGTAGGGTCCTTCCATTTCTTCCTTGGGGTCGTTTATGGGATAATATTCTTGTATTCAAAACATGTTCTACCAACATAGTAGAATTTACCTCTCTTATATGGCATCTCTTCTTGCTCTATAATGGTATGTCTCGTTGCCACCATGCTATCCCATCTGTGGGGTTCCATGTTCGTGATGAGTAGTCTTCAGTGCCTTTCAAGGTTAGCCATCTTGTGTATTAATCATAGATGGCGATCTGATGCTTTGAAATTGGTGCATTAAGTAGGGACATTGGTCATCACCCTTGTAGAGGAAATTAATTTAACCTGGCACCCAGAGTCCACGGGGATCTTCCATGTGGCAATGAATTAGTTTATGAGGGGTTGTTTTGGGTTACATCTAGAGTTGGGAAGATGCATCATTCATCGCCTAGGGAGCCACCAGGGTCATCGAGGCCATTGATTGGGTTTTCGATGGAGGCGTTAGAGCCTATATAAAGGTGCAAGTAAATCCTTCTGTAACATTTGCAGCCTTTTACTTCCTACATCACGATGAGGCCTTCGAAGGGAGCTATCAAACAAGCAATGAAGGACAAGAGGCTACTGCAAAGAAGGAGGCCTCGCTCGAATGGGTGAGGAAGAGAGGGTCGGGCCAATCCTTCACCACCAGCTTCGATGCGCCACCTATCACTCCCATCCCCCAGTCGAGTTAGGCCGATGCAGGGAGGGGATGGCTTCCACTTGCCCAGGCCGTTCATGCCTTTGATTCGACTTTGTGGATTCCTGTAGCCGTATGAGACCAATGCATTGAAAAGTTTTAGGCCTCAACGGTGTATGAGGATCTCATTGACATCGCCACCTCCGCTTTTGTCTAGGGCTTCAAAGACTGCAAGGCCCACCTATGGAAGATGGTGCCTTAGCTAGATCTTCACTATCTTCAACCAGGCAACAACGAAAAGGAGGTGTTTGCCTCCTCTTCAGATGAGGACTGAATCCTCATCTATCTTTTATACTTGCCTTCCCTATCTTTTCTTTTCTTTCTTTTTCTTTTTGCGGCGGTGTTCAAAATACTACCTTTATAAATATTCCAATATCAATGAATAGTAGTTATAATTCATCTCATCGCATGCCTATTTGTCTTTGTGTGGAGTTTTGTTAACTGAGGGCTGACTCAGATCGATCTAAGGTCATTTATCTGAGGCCGATCAAAGGCTTCTTCCAATCATTATGCTGATCAATGGTTGTATTGTTGAAAGTCAATCAAAGATTCCATCTGAGTTGGGCTGATCAAAGGCCATAAGGGAGATACCCCCAGATGTATGGGGGTCTTTGACTTGGGTCTACATAGTTTTAGGACAATGTCCCATTGGTCATTATTCAAAGGTTTCAACTCCAACTAAGATATTTTTGAGGGGTCACCTCTAGTCTAGTCATCGGGTTCAGGCTCATGTCCGAATACCTCATGGTTGTTGTTGGGCTCCTTCCAACCATGTTGGTCAAAGTCTCATTGTATTCAAAATATCTCTGGGGAGTGGGCCATCAATCATACACGTTCCCAGTGGCATTTAATGCCTATCTTTTTCGATGGTGATATCATTTGGGGGGAGCATTTAATGCCAAATCTTTTTCGATGGCGATACTATCTAGAGAAGGAGTGTTTAATGCCCATCACTTTTTGAAGGTGATATCATATGGGAAAGAAGGTCTGCCTCCCTGATTCCCATTGGCATGGTCTGCCATGCCTCTCCCATGGTGACATGTGTTGCATTATGGATGGGTGCTGTGGATGGTCCCAGACCCGGAGTTGCCTATAAAAGGAAGACCTAGGTACCATAGACTGCCATCCATGACTACTCCTAAAATATCATGGTGGTGTCAATTGACTCACCATCAAGATGTTGCTAGCATTCCCCCTCAACCAGGGGGCTTTCGTCCACTCCAAGTAGCCTAGAGGTGCCTTTGGGTTTGCCTTGACTTGGAAGGTATTGCAAATCACCATCTCACCTAAGGAGGGAGCAGGCCCATGCCCTTGAGATATTTCTCCGTGTGACATTCAACTCAGATGTCCTCAGCTTCTCAACATTGGGATGGCTTCAATGACAGTCTCTAATGGAACACTTTCGAAGTGTGAGCTTCTAAGAGGGATGAACATAGACTGTCGAGGCACTCTCCATAGGAGCTACGTCTTCTTTGGGGTACAACATGAAGGCGAATGCAACCTCTTTGGAGATGTATCCTATGATTTGGCTCGAGGGATCGAGGTGACCATGGTGGAAGGGCTGGCATTGGAGGTTCCCTTAGCGTTTCATCATGCCAAAGCTTCCAGTCATCCCCCAGGGGACCCAGTCAGTCTTTTGGAGTGGTATGACTCTATGGCCATCCTCGGAGCTGAGTTTGCCTAGGCAGCATGCCTCCGACCATAATGGTGTCACATCTTGCTCTATCTCCTTCTCATCACCTACCTCCATCTGGTCATTACCATGATTCAGATGTTAGGATTTTTGATGATCCCAAGCCTTGGGGGACCATGGAAGAAGCCGGAGTGTTGGTTCCAAGGAGACTAGGATAGATGTGGTCCTAGGACTAGGATAGGAGTTGTCCTAAAGTGAAGGTAGTATGTAGCCCTATACGGACTCGAGGTTCAGGTGTGAGAATCTTGAGGGGACTTGGTAGGTGCTCCGGAGACCTAGGACACAAGATGGAGCAAAATACCAAAGTCTGGAGAAGAATCAGTCAAGACAAGGGGTTGACACATAGGCAGGCTGGCTCGGATACACAGTCGAGTTGGCTCGGACTGAGATCGAGCTGACTCAGGGCACAGTTGAGCTAGCTATTTTAGGTAGATAGAAGATAAAGTTTGGGTGAGATATAGTCAAGCTAGCTCGATTAACAAAAAAGCTGGCTCGATGTTGGTGAATAGAATTGGATGGGATTTTCTATTTGGGATCTTAAGATCTGATCTAATAAGGTCTTAAGGGGGCTAACTCATATATGGATCAAATTTAGTTCCAGGGGATGAGAGCATGGGAGACATGGGCTTACTTGGACTCGATGAGTGCTTTCATGTATTGGGTTAGCTAGGAGTATTTTTGGTCGGGCCTAATAGCTATGTATAAATACATTGATTATATTAGAATTTTAAAAGCATGGATTGGAATATAGATCTTTTCTCTCTCAATCTCTCTTCCCTCTTCTCTCAAGAGCTTCCGTCACAAGGGGGTGCCTTCCTCAAGACCAAAGAGGGAGGCACTCCATCACAGATTTAGATTGGTGGATCGATGGTTTGCTATTCTTAGAGAATGTCAAAGGTCTCCTCAGGTCCATGCTAAAGATCAGGAGTTTTTGCAATATAGTATCAGAGCGATACCATGGTTCCTTACATTTGGCATCAAAGCTACATGATGCCATGGTGATGCGCCAATATTTGGTATCAGAGCCTGATGGTGCATGAAAAAGAAGGAGAAATTATATAAGATGAAATCAAGAATCTATACGAGTATTTCATGGTATGTCTCAAATCTACCTTTGTTATTACTATGGTTTGGCCAATTAGGAGTAGTGAGTTGAAGGTGGAGGCTGAAAGGATTAACGAAAAGGATTTTTTTTTGGATGGAAGGTTTGGGTGCATGATTTTCTGATCGGTCTTGGTTGCAAAAATCAAAGTGTATGATGGATGATAGGGTTCTCTAGGAAGATGGGCAGTGTGGGATTATTTGGTAGATGAAGAGAGATTTTTCAAGAGGTAATCGTCAAAGAAAGACTGAAGAAGTGACTATACGTCCTTCGATTGCAGGAAGATGAAAAAGTAGTTAGAGATGTATTTAGTAGTTCGATCAGAATATGAATATACAGAGCCTTGGAAAGTGATGGAGATGGATGATCCATGGAGGTTCAGTAGGTTAGGACTGGGCGGCTGTAGAGCGGCATAGAGACGAGTCAAGGAGCGCTGGAGTGCTGTAGTAGTGCTTTTCTGGAGGCACGGGATTGAGAGAGACTCGATAGTACTGCAGTCGAGAAAGGTATCTCAGTAGAGAGTGTCAGAAGAATCTTAGGGAGATCTAGAGTAGATCTCAGGGAGAGCCAGGGGGTCTCAAGGAGCGTCAGAGACATCTAGCAGTCGGAAGTATCTTGAATCAGGTTTCTTCTACAAGAGCATCAGGGAGAGTCATAATTCAGATGGAGGATGGGTTATGTGCAGCAAGAGATGACCCGGATACCTATAGGAGGTAGTGCCAGGATGAGGCAAGGAGCGCTAGAGTGCTGCAGTAGCACTTTTCTGGAGGTATGGGGCTGAGAAAGGCTCGACGGTGCAGTAGCCGAAGAAGGTATCTAAATAGAAAGTGTCAGAAGGCATCTTAGAAAAATCGGAAGTAGGTCTCGAGGAGTGTCAGGGAGTCTTAGGAGCCTCAGAATGAGATAGATGGATCTGAGCCTAAGATAGGGTTTGAGCTATAGTTCCTCCGGGCGCAACTAAAGTGATGGTTGGTGCAGGAGTAGAAGAGAAGAAGTGCTAGAATAGAATTTTCTAGGATTTAGTCATTGGATTCAGAAGAGTTGGATGAGCTCTTGAATTTTGGAGGTGCCCACAGGTTGCGGAGATATCCAAGATGGCTTCGAAGGGATCCACATAGTGTAGAGGATCCAAAGGAGCAATGACGGTGTTTGAGGTGCAGCAGCAGGTCCAACAGTGCAGCATTGGATGGTTGGCCTTGGGTGACTCAGTTATATAGCCAGGATCTTCTGCAGCATTAGGTGGACTTTGATTTCAAGTGAAGCACCAGGCAGAGGTGGCTTCATCGATGGAGATGTGACACGAGTTCAGAGCAGAGAAGTGTAGAAAAATCAATATCCTAGCACCAATGTTGGATATGCATAGTTCCAAGTGGAGCGGCATGTGTGTGAAAGACTGGCAAAGTTATGAGGAGACCATGTTAGGATATGCAACGAGTGTCAGTACAAAAATGCTATGGGATCTCAAGAAAAATCCAGGATAATTGATGTAGCTACCAAGCAGAATAGTTTCTACAATTTTCAGGATGGTGCATAGGTGCAAGCTAAAGTCTTCAACGGTGGAGGCGGTCATTCTAAAGGTCTTCAAAGGTGCACAACAACTAAAGAGGATTGACGAAGGTGGTGTTTGCATAAGAGGCTGTCAGGGTGCGCAGCGATAGTGGGATCGTGCAGGATAGCATTGCCAGGATTTGCCAAGGCTGGAGATACCAAAGTGGAGATTGTTAGAATTTATGGTGCTCCCAAGTCTTGAGGCACCATGGAAGGAGCCAGGGTGTTGGCTCCAGAGAGACTAGGATAAGTATGGTCCTAGGACTAGGACAATAGTTGTCCTAAGGTAAAGGAAGCGTGTAGTCCTGCATGGACTCGAGGTTCAAGTGTGAGAACCTTGAGAGAGTTTGGTAGGTGCTCCGAAGATCTAGGACACAAGATGGAGCAAAGGACCAAAGCCCGGAGAAGAATCAACCAAGATAAGGGGCTAATACACAGGCAGGCTAGCTCGGATACATAGTCGAGCCGGCTCGAGCCGAGACCAAACTGACTCGGGGTGCAGTCGAGCCGGCTATCTCAGGTAGATAGAAGATAGAATTCGGATGAGATGCAGTTGAGCTAGCTCGGCTATTAGCAGAGTCGGCTCGATGATGGCAATTATAACTAGATGATATTTTATGTTTGGAGTCTTAAGGCTTGGTCCAATAAGATCTTAAGGAGGCTAACTCATATATGGATTGTTAGGATTTATGGTGCTCCCAAGCCTTAGAAGGCCATTGGAGGAGTCAGAGTGTTGGCTTCAGGAGACTAGGACAGGTGTGGTCCTAGGGCTAGGATTGGTTTGGTCCTAGGATTGAGGTTCAATCCTCCACGATCATGAGGCCCTGATTTGGATCTCATGGGAGGGCTACTCAGAGTTTGGACTAGGTTTGGATCCATGAAATTGAGTGCATGATCAAACCATGGTGTATATGTTAGATATATATGCCTTAGAAGCCAGAATTGGCTGACACTCGTAATATACTTATAGGGGCAAAATTATAATTTTGACTAAAATCAATAAAATGGATTATTTTCTATCACATATGTGTATTTAGTGTCTATGATACATTTTTTGAGTTAATGATAATGATAATTCATATTTTCAAGAGTTCAAAATTTAAGACATGAATAATCATTATTAAATCATAAAATGCTCCCGACCATAGGATCATCATGAGGATGGTGATTGATCCAGAAGGTTGGTGTACAATTGCTTCTCTTTAGTAGATGAGTCTTGAGTCTATATTGTGGAGACACTGGAGCGAGAGTATAGGTACTCGTTAGAGAACAAGGGCACTGAGCTTGACCACCTTGAGTAGTCATTAGGAAGTCTACCTTTTCGTCAATGACTGACTTGATGCTGCAGTAGTGTATCTGGTTCTTTGACCTGAGATGCATCGATAGTTCACCTTGAGGGTGTTATAGTTTGACTACACCATAACTCGGTCTCCTAGCCTTATAGAACTCTGAGGTGTATGTTGGCTATAGCATGTTCATTGTAGGAACTGGATTGCATCAAGATAGAATCTATCTACCTCGGTGGTAGAGGAGCAGCCCTATGATGATCATGAGAATCAAGTCCAGAAGCCCATGGCTATGGCAGAGTGAAATAATAGAAAGAGTTTCTATTTAGGTTTTCATATCAAACTTGAATCGAATGATTACATCATATGATAGAGACTAGAGTTTGATGAGTTCACCTTAACCCTAATCTGATCGGGGCTCAAGATAGAAGAACTTAATCACATAGGTAGCTACACTAAGAGGTTCGCATTCAGCTCTAATGGGTTGCCACCATATACTGCTAGGTGTCACTGGTGGATTTTGGGAGTAATTAGAATGATTTAGATGATCGATCATTCTAGCTGTTCGAATCAGAAGAGTTCTGATCCATCGAAAGGAGTTTCGATGATGTCAATGATAAAGATCATGACATATTCCATTACCATACAGAACTGAACCTAACTGGGTCACATAAATAAGGGTTTGAATCTGATGATCATCAATTGAACTGATCCAGTTCAATTGATCTGAATGAGATTCAATTAGGTTCAAGGAAATCGTGCTAGCACTTGATTGAACCTAACGTTCTTCTTTTACTATCATAAAAAGTTGTCTTGACTAAGCCAAAGGAGTTTGTGCTCGATCAGAGGCCTTCATTTGGTCTGACTGGAGCCTGTCCAAGTCAGAAAAGGGTTGTCTTAATTTGTAAGACAATATCTGCCATTTTTGGTCACCTATCATTTCTCGTCCTTTGATTTTGGTCAAAAGTTGACCTTTGATTAGTCAAATATTGACCATTGATACTCTGACTTCTGTCTATGTGTCACACACCTATTGGAGAGTTGGTTGGGGCTTGTCCCCCTACCAGAACCTGGCAAGGAGGAGGGCGCACGCCACCCTTGGCATGTGCCCAAGTTGGAGGCGCCCAAGAGTCCTTATTGGACAGGGACTCCATCTCCATTTTGGATTCTGATTAGACTTCTCCTAAGAATCAAATTTGACTGATCTTAAGCGCCATCTAAGGAGGAATCCAAGGGACTCTATTCCCACCAATCAGATTTAGATCTGATTTCATAAAGGGTTGTGATTGGTTGGGAAGAAGAGGAGTTGGATCACGCATAGTCTATAAATAAGACCCTGCGCCCAACTCAAGGAGGATCTCATCTGAAAATTTTCATGCCACAAGGCTGCCTCTCCTCCCCTCCTCCATGCCAAGTCCATCTTCTCTCTTTCCTCTCCATGCCCAAAGTAGTTTGGGATCTTAGTTGGTGCAATCTAGACAAGAGAAAGACGATAGAAAGCTAGAAGACTGCACTACTGCAAAGGACAACTACTGATCTTTGAAAGCTATTTTAAAGATCCTCCAAATTAGATTTAGATCTGATTTTTCGAGATGTGATAGAGAAGAAGAGGATCTCCAGATCCAGCTTGAGTGGATACCGATAGAGGCTAGGCACTTGCATGGCTAGATCCAGAACCTTTCGCTGCTTACAGGATCATCAACGGGTAATAGGATTACCCTACTTCAAGGTAAATTAAATTTGATTTAATTTATCTAGATTTTATTTTTATTATTAAAATAATAAGAATCAGATCTGAAATATCCTAGATTTGATCTGGATCAAAGAGAAAAAATTTTGAAATATATCTCTTGATCCGATCAGATCTGAACGAATCTGGTCCGAAATATCAGGATTTTTCTTCAGTACATGGGTTTGGGTGAGTGCATTCGGACTGGGTTAGCCTAGGAAGTTTTTTATGGATTAGGATTTCGGTCCATGTATAGGTATATATACATGTATATTATAAACCCTAGAGAAAAGAAATCATTGTAGCCATTTTCTCCCACATCTCTTCCTCCTCCCTTTGGTATCTTCACACGCCAAGGTGCCCTAAGGGGCATGCCTCTAAGCTTGAAGGAAGAGGCATGCCCCACTATTTCTTTAGCCTCAACAATGTCAAGAGATCTTGCGCATCATTTGGTTTCAGAGCTAGGTGATGCCACGGTGATGCACCAACATTTGGTATCAAAGCCAGGTTGACAAGGAGGCATGTTGCACAGAGGTAGAAACCCAAGAGGGGGGGAGGGGTGAATTGCGTTCTTATAAAAGCTTTGGCCAAATTTAACTCTAAGCAATTACGTGCTTTGATTTTAATCTAAGTGGTGAGGATGAGATGTATATAATATGAGCAGCGAAATTAAGATAACAAAATCAAACTATAAAAGTAAAGTAAGAATTATAAGCATGCAAAGTATATAGAGAGATAGAAGAAAAAAGTATAATACAAATACACATAAATTTATAGTGGTTTGGGGCAACCTGCTCCTACGTCCGCTCCCCAAGCATTCCTTGAAAATTTTACTATAACCTATCCTTGATTACAGTGTGTTTGTTTTCCCAGGCTCACAAACAAACCTAGTTGGTTTTCATAGGAGCACCAACCAAAACCTAGCACCATTAGTTTTTCGGGTTCACTAACAACCTAGTTGGTTTTTTGGGATCACCAACCAAAACCTATAATTTTCAATTCTGGGCTTGGACGGGCCTAAACCACAAGTTTCATTCCCCCAAAGAAACTTGTAAAAAAATCAAAAAATACAAGTAAAGTTTTAGCACAATATAAAAAATAGAGTATAAGCTCTTTTAAATCTTAAAGAACAAGCCGATAATGTGCTCGATTGAAGCTTGGCTTTTTTTCAAATTATGCTTGAAAGGATGTGAAAGATGTTGGAGAAGATTGTTTTGAAGGCTCGCTGAAATCTATGCACAACACTCCTCTCTTTTTTTTTTCTTTGGATATTCAATGTTTCTCACAAAATCTGAAAGATTCTCTCTCTAAATCTCTTAATCTTTTTTTCTAATTGATTCACCACCTTTAAATACCTTTAGAGAAGGTTGGAGTAAGAGTTCTAGTCGTTAAAAGCTCTGAAATAGCCATTGGGGTCGAAAAATAGCCATTGGAAAACTATCCATTGAAGGCTGTCCGCACAGATCGAGACCTCTCGATTTTTCACGAGACCTCTCGCCAAATTTCGAGACCTCTTGATTTTTCAAAAGACATCTTGCCAGAACCATGAGACCTCTCGAGAATCTTGTGAGACCTCTCACTCTCAGAGCACAGAAACTAAGTTTCTATCTTCTGAGATCGAGATATCTCGAGTTCAACTCGAGACCTCTCAAGACTGTGTCAGAATACTGTTTCATTGTGCTAGACCACTCGAGAGCTCTCGAAAAAAATTCGAGACATCTTGAAAAATCCTGACTTTATTTTTCTTCAATGTTTGACCTTTCAAACTTGAGTTTCTTGACCCCAAACTCTTTTAAACATAATTGCTTCCTTCAATTTTAATTTTTCTTCTTTCAATCATACTTTCTTCATACCAAACCATCCAAATATGTGTGAATTTGCTCTTTTAAGTATTTTGGCATAGCATCTTGAGAAGATTTATTCTTGAGATAAATTCTTCATTTTGAATACTTAAAAAATCCTACACACATTCTTGAAACACATGATTAGATACATAATATACTCAATATTTTGGAATCATCAAAATCAATCTCAGGATCAACAATCTCCTCCTTTTTGATAATGACAAAATCTTGAGTATATGCATAATAAAAAAAAATAATGTATTTCTATGCATTTTGCTAAAAAGAATCATGAAGTATAGATTAAACACATGAATGAGAACTTCATGACTATTTTCAATTATTATTTTGGTTTATTGCACATATTTCATATACTCATAAAAAAAATATTTTAATTCATATCAGTGAGTATTAAGTTTTCATTTCAAGCATAAATATAATTCATTGAGTTTCTTCAAGCATATACTCAACATTTCTCTCCCCCTTTTTGACAGCATCAAAAAGCTCATGGAAAAGAAGAAATAATTATCAAAATCAATAATATGATTGTATCAAAGTAAGAATTGCATTAAGTTCAAAAAATTAATTTGAGTCATCAAAATCAAAATCAAAGCATTAAATTGAGAGATGTATTAAATTCATGAAATCAATTTAAATAAATCATCTTCCTTTCAAAAATTTATCTTTTGACTCAAAATAAGTTTCAAATATTTATTTTAATTTCAAAAATTAGCTTGAATTTAAATATTATATGTTTTTTCTCTTTTTGAATGAATATGATCTTTATTCAGATTTTCAAATATGCATTTTTAAGTTTTAAGAGGAATAGAGCTTTTCAAAATATTTGAATATGAAATTAAGAATAATATATACTTTAATATTCTAACTTTTCTTTTCTTAAGAAATTTTGGTCAATTAGATTTGAAAAAGGTATGTATCGAGAATGAGTCGAGTAAAGTAAAATAAATAGTATCAAAGTATAAGATAGTCATATTTTCAAATTCATTGCTTTGAGTAAAATATTATTTCAAAATAACTCATTCACAAGAGTTTTGCAATGCACATAAAACATTTAGGATTAAATTTAAATTTTTAAATGAGTTTCTAAATTGAGTTTAGAAATTCATTTTTGAGAAGGAATATGCTGTAAATTTACTTTAACTCCAGTCATTTACCAAGAATAATCATGCAAATCATGTTTAAAAGATTGGCATATGAAAAATTAAGTATTATATTTATAAATGAGCTTTAAAATTATAAGAATATATCAAAATCAATTTACTTGGAGTAAGAAAATGTCTCAAACTTCTTTTAACTTCAACTAATTGTCCAGAAATAAGATAGAGCAATCAAATTATATAAATAAAATTGGATAAATACGTGAAAGCTAAATCTAAGGAGTTCATAAATTAATTGATTGAGAGCTTAAGATCAAAATCTTCAATCAAATTAAGATAAAAAAGTATTTCTTCCCTTATTTTGGAGATATCAAGGATTTTTTTTTTAATATTTTAATAACATTGTCTTCCCCTATTTTTCATAATTATAGGTCGGTTATTTTATCTTTCAACTTTTCTCCTCCTCTGTATTTCAAAATAAGCATATTTTAAATTTAGATTATCAAAATGATATATATATATATTCATTCTTTAGCATTATCTTCTACTTTTCTTTTTCAAAATTTGCGTGCATAATCTTCACAATTTTTGTTACTCTCCCTTTTTCTTTCAAGTTAAGCACATTTAATTGATACCACATCAAAGATTGAAAAATTAATTTTCAAATTCATTACTTGAAAATAATATGAATAAAATTTAATTTGATACCAAGTATGAAAGGCATTCTTCAAGTTAGGGGACAAAATTAGTTGAGATTAAAATGAGAGGAATCTAGATATTGGCTCTATGTGTTGATCTAACTATGAGATTTAAAATCCTTAAGGGTTAACCTAAAATGCAAAGCAACTTAATACATCAAGCATTTTAAATTTTATAATTGATGTCTTATCTTTAAGTATTTATTTTATGCTAATTTTTATTATAATTTTAGCATTTTATAAGGAGAATATCTAAATTTGTTTCTTTTGCAATCAAGGGCATTCATAGTTAATTAAACTTATGTTGATTTAAGTTTCTCAAATAAATAATTGATAAGAAGCTATTAAATCATGCTGATTTTCAAGATAATTTTAATTCATAGTATGATATGATACTTAAAGGAGAGCATATTGACCTCTTAAAATTAAAGTATTCAAATCATCAAAATCAACCAATCATACTAATTTTACTGATATATAAAAAGAATTTCAAGCAAGTAAATATAATATAAAATCATATTAAAGTCAATAGATTCAATCAAAATAACTTTAACAATTATGGATGGTATGATATGAGAAAATGTTTAGATTATACCATGCATCAATACCCATCCTTTTTCATTTCCAAGGCATCCATAAAAATTTTCTTTCTTTCATTTCATTTGGATCCTTGGTGCATCTGCAAAATCACTTAATGATTTTTGGTACCCAAGTCATCTTGGGTCCATAGGAGTTAGAGCTCATGGTTCCTTTTGGAACCCAAATTTGTTTGATATAAGTTTAGCCATTTCTTTCAATGTTGCATTCAGAAATTTTATGACCAATTTTATTATATTTAAAGCACTTAATTGAATGATTTTCAGTTGAAGCTTTGTTGAGCATATTTTTGTCAAACTTTTATTTTCTTATTGAATCATAACTAATTTCATGTTTGTCAAAAATAGCTCTTTGATCATTTAAAATGGCTTGAAGCTTTTGAGATCTAATTGTAAACTTTTCAATTATAGACTTCAAGCTTTCAATCTCTTTCTTTAGTTTGACATTTTTTTCTTAAAGAGATTTTTCAAATTTACTCTTTTCTTTAGCAGAAAATCTTAGTTTATTAAGTTCTTCTTTCAACTTAAGATTTTCTTCAATCATAGATTTTTCAGATTTTAAAAATCTTTCTTTTTCTTTAACAAATAAATTCTTTTCTTTTATGAAATCCTCGTTTTCAATTAAGAGTTTATTCTTTTCTTTAACTAAAGATTTTTGGGATTTGAGAAGTTCTTTCTTTTCTTTAGCTAAAGCATTATTTTCTTTCAAAATATCTTCTTTTTCAATTAATAATAACTCTTTTCATTAGCTAAGAGAAGATTTGACTTTTTAAATTTTTTATTTTTCAATCTTAATTTTCTAAAATCATTCATTAATTCATTAAAGGCTTCATATACTTCATCAAATGTAAAGTCAAAAGAATTTTCAGGATTTACCTCATTTGCATTAGCTTTGAGGCAATGATTTATGATGCTTTCTTCCTTTTTCTCATTCTTTTCTTCTTTGCTTTGCTCCTTCTTAATTAATGCGTTCTTCTTCTTTTGTTTCTTCTTCTTTTTCTTCTTTTTATCCTCATGAGACATAAGGTATAGGTAGGGGTGAGCTTCTTTTTCTTCTTGGGAGCTTGATTCTTCTATTTGATTTGCTCCCTCATAAATTCTTTTCAATTTCTCCCATACATGTTTTGCTGAAATATATGAAGAAATTGCATTAAATACATTTAACTCTAAGAAGCAATAAAGTATATTCATAGCCTTAGCATTAAGTTGAGCCATTTTTTTATCATGCTCTTTCAATGCTTTGGAGATGTGTGAACCATTGATTATAATCTTTCATAGGTTATAATCATGTTCTTGTATGAAGATGCGCATGCGTGCTTTCCAATAACTATAATATGAGCCATTAAAAAATGGTCTATCTATAGAATATCTTTCAATAAACAAAGACTCCATTTGGGTTGCCATAATCTTTAGCTCTAGACGGTTAGGTCAATAATTAATAACAGAGTACCTGCTCTGATACCAATTATTGTCCTGAGATAGCAACCTAAGAGGGAGGGGGGGTGAATTGGATTCTTATAAAAGCTTTTGCCAAATTTAACTCTAAATAATTATATGCTTTGATTTTAATTTAAGTGGTGAGGATGAGATGTATATAATATGAGCAGCAGCATTAAGATAACAAAATCAAACTATAAAAGTAAAGTAGGAATTATAAGCATGCAAAGTATATAAAGAGATAGAAGAAAAAAGCATAACATAAATACACAAAGATCTATAGTGGTTCAGAGCAATCTGCTCCTACGTCCATTTTCTAAGCTTTTCTTGGGAATTTCACTATAATCTATCCTTGATTGCAGTATGTTTGTTTTCCCAGGCTCACAAACAAACCTAGTTAGTTTTTACAAGAGCACCAACCAAAACCTAACACCATTAGTTTTTTGGGTTCATTAACAACCCAGTTGGTTTTTTAGGATCACCAACCAAAACCTATAATATCCAATTCCGGGCTTGGATGGGCCTAAATCCTAAGTTTCTTTCCCCCAAAGAAATTTGTAAAGAAATCAAAAAATATAAATAAAATTTCAGCACAATATAAAAAATAGAGTATAAGCTCTTTTAAATCCTAAAGAACAAGCCGATAATGTGCTCGATTGAAGCTTGACTTTTCTTCAAATTATGCTTGAGAGGATGTGAAAGATGTTGGAGAAGATTGCTTTGAAGGTTCGCTGAAATCTGTGCACAACACTCCTCTCTTTTCTCTTTTCTTTAGATATTCAATGTTCCTTAAAAAATTTGAAAGATTCTCTCTCTAAATCCCTTAATCTTTTTCTTCTAATTGATTCTCCACCTTTAAATATCTTTAGAAAAAGTTGGAGTAAGAGTTCTAACCGTTGGGAACTCTGAAATAGCCGTTGGGATCGAAAAATAGCCATTGAAAAACTATCCGTTGAAGGCTGTCTGCGCAGATCGAGACCTCTCGATTTTTTATGAGACCTCTCGTCAGATTTTGAGACCTCTCAATTTTTCATGAAATATCTTATCGGAATTACGAGACCTCTCGAGAATCTTATGAGACCTCTCACTTTTAGAACACAGAAACTAAGTTTCTGTCTCCTGAGATCGAGACATCTCGAGTTTAACTCGAGACCTCTCAAAATTGTGCCAGAATATTGTTTTATTGTATCAGACTACTCGAGAGTTCTCGAAAAAAATCTGAGACATCTCGAAAAATCCTGACTTCATTTTTCTTCAATATTTGACCTTCCAAACTTGGTCCTAAACTCTTTTAGATACAATTACTTTCTTCAATTTTAATTTCTCTTCTTTCAATCGTACTTTCTTCATATCAAACCATTCAAATATATGTGAATTTACTCTTTTAAGTATTTTAGCATGACATCTTAAGAAAATTTATTCTTAAGATAAATTTTTTATTTTAAATACTCAAAAAATTTTATATACATTCTTGAAACATATTGTTAAATATATAATATATTTAATATTTTAAAATTATTATCAATCAACGAGGCGTGAAGATCCAGCGTAGGTATGGAATTTAGATTCCATGGAAGAACACAAAAAAAATTATTTTGGGGGCTGGCAGGCCCCTCCTTTCTTCCTCTTAGATCCGACGGTGGCCGGTGATTGGCCGTCGATCCCAGGCTTAGCGATCGAAAACTGACACATAGAGGTGGGTTCCGGCAAGCTGGTGGACGATCAGGCATACGAAGGAGGTTCCACGGAAGGTCCGGTGGTGCTCGTGGGTAGGATGGCCAAGATCCGAAGAGGGGACGGTAGATATCCGATCCCTTTCTTCTTCTCCGGTGGGAAAGTCATAGGACAGAGGCGGCTTCGACTCCGATGGTAGCATCCAGGCAGCGGCCCAACCAAACCAGTGGCGACGGCTGGTGGAACGCGGGTGCAGGCATGCGTGCAGCAGAGAGCCAGCTCGAGGCTCATGAATTCGGCGATGGAGAGCCGTAGTGGTGGTCCGGTGGTGGTGGCACCAAGATCCGGTTCTGGCGATGCCCTGGCATGGCCAGTGGCTGGCGATCGACTGATCTTTAGTTTGGCCAAAATGAGGAGGAAGGTGCCGCGGTGGAGATCCGATGGTGGCGACGCCTGGATCCGACGATCGCGCAGGTAGAGCTCGACTGACAACAGCGAGCAGTCATGGCAATAGGTTTTTTTTTTTTCTTTTGGATGGGAGGAGGAGCCAAATGAAGAAAGCCTGGAAGGTTCCAAGAGAGAGAAAAAAACAAAAAAAAAAAAAAGGGTTTTGGGGCTTTTACTTTTTATTTTCTCTCTATTATTCATAATTGTTCTTGCAGTTGCAGTTGCAGTTTCACATGGTGTTAAAAATAAAAATATGCGAAGGCTGGGTTGCAAGTGATGTTTTGTTTGGCGTGTTAAAGGCAAGATTACTTAAGGGCTTGGGGTTGAGATAGAGCTAAAGATCGAGTCAAGATGGAGAATGTTGGAATCTTGCATCTCAAGATTCAATCCATAATAAGCCAAAAACGACATTCAGAAACCACGAGAAAAAGATCAGTCAATACAGTTGGGCTGGCTCGAATACGCAGTCGAGCTAGCTCGGGGTGAGATCGAGCCAGCTCGAGGTGGATCTAAGCCGGCTCTCTCAGACGAACAGAAAGCTATGCTTGGGTGAGATGCAGTCGAGCCAGCCCGACTGTAAACCAAGCCAGCTCGATGGAGATGAATAGAATGTGGATGAACAGCATGCACGGGCATGCATGCAGAAGTCTTTTCATGGATCTACAGTCCCTGACTCATGGACTAGGTCTAGTCACGGGGTCTATGGAGATGTTGTGCTATCTAGCGGCCAAGAGAGCACGCGGAAGCTAATCAGATGGCTATTGGATTGATCAGGACTTATAAAAAGACCAGACGACCTAAGAAGAAAGGATCTCGGGAAAACCTCTTAGGCGGCACAGAGATAAAGCAGGGAGCACTGGAGTGCAAAAGTAGCACCTCCCTGAAGGCATGGGGGGCTAAGAGAGGTTTGATGGTGCAGCAGATGAGGAGAGTATCTCGGTATAGTGTGCCAGGGGCTTCTCAAGAAGATCAAGCACCAAATCTCAGGGAGAGCTAGGGGTCTTAGGGAGCATCAGGAGCATCAAAAAAGTCGGGAGTATCCTAGAACAATGGAGTTGTCTAGGGATAGAGGCTGGGGCTTGATGTAGAGGCTGAGAAGATCACAGAGTATCTAGGATGTCAAGGGCCCTGGATTGATAGATCTATAAGGGGGGACTTCTTAGGATTACTTTGGCAGCATTATATGGGTGAGTGCTTCTGGATCCTAAGAGAGGGTTGGTGAGTTGAGATTGTATCTTCTCTATTGTTCTTTCTCAATAGTGAAGCATTGCATGTCCCGTGGATGCAGGCACTTGGGCCAAACCACGTATATGGTTGTGTTCGTTTGTCTTCTTCTATCTTTCCATAGCAATAGATGGTGCCATATCTCTTACAGGTGATCTTAGATGGGTGATCCATGTTCCACAGTTGTGGATCTATCCTAATAGTGGTATCAGAGCTAAGAGGAGTCAGGTTGTACCACGGGTTGCTGTGGTGGTGATCAAGTTAGAAGAAGGGCACAATCAAGGTGGATGCTCTCATGTACAAGAAGAAGCCAGATGGATCTTAGTGCGAGGTGGAGCTCCAAGTGGAGATAGATCGGGCACGAGACTCAGTTTGGGATCGAGCGGCCTTGCTTGACTCCCATGTTTGCCGATCCATGAGCAACAGGCGGTAGCCCTAGGACATTGGGGCAGTATCATATAGGAAGCTCTCAGATTTGAGATGGAGTCGAAGATCGAGTCAAGGTGGAGAATGTTGGAATCCTGCACCTTGAGATTCGATCTATAATAAGTTAAGAATGACATTCAGAAGCCACGAGAAAAGGATCAGCCAATACAATCGGATTGGCTCGAATACACAGCCGAGTTGGCTCGAGATGAGGTCGAGCCGGCTCAAGGTAAATCCGAGTTGGCTCTCTCAGGTGGACAAAAAGCTATGCTTGGATGAGACGTAGTCAAGCCAGCCTGATTATGGACCAAGCTGGCTCGATAGAGGTGAACAACATGGATGAATAGTGCACACGGGCACGCATACAGAAGTCTTTTCATGGGGTCTACAGTTCCTAACTCATGGACTAGGTCTGGTCATAGGATCTATGGAGCTGTTGTGCTATCTAGCGGCTAGAAGAGCATGCGGGAGCTGATTGGATGGTTATTAGATTGATTAGGATTTATAAGAAGACTAGACGACTTAAGAAGAAAGGAGTCTCGGAAAAGCCTCTTAGATGGTGCAAAGACAAGGTAGGGAGCGCTTTAGTGCTACAATAGCGCCTCTCTGAAAGCACGGAAGGCTGAGAGAGGCTCGGCGATGCAGCAGCTAAGGAGAGTATCTCAACATAGTGTGCCAGGGGCTTCTCAGAAAGATCAAGCACCAGATCTCAGAAAAAGCCAGGGGTCTTAAGGAGCGCCAGGAGCATGAAGGAAGCTGGGAGTGTCTTGGAATGGCGGGTTTGCCTAGGGATAGAGGTTGGGGCTTGATGTAGAGGTTGAGAGGATCATAGAGTGTTCAGGGATGTTGAGGGCCCTAGACTGGTAGATCTATGGGGGGGATCTTCTTAGGATTACTTTAAGAGCATTATATGGGTGAGTGCTTCTGGATCCTGAGAGAGGGTTAGTAAGTTGAGATTGTATCTTGTCTATTGTTCTTTCTCGATAGTGAAGCATTATATGTCTCTTGGATATAGGCACTTAGGTTGAACCACGTATATGGTTGTTTTCGTTTGTCTTCTTCTATCTTTCTATAGCAACAGGTGGTGCCATATCTCCTATATGTGATCTTAGGCGGGTGATCCATGTTTTACAGTTATGGATCTATCCTAACATAGGTCGGGTTTAGATCCAGAGGATGAGAGCATGGGAGACATGGGTCTACATGGGCTTGGTGAGTGCTTTCATGAATTAGGTTAGCCAGAAGAGTTTTTGGTCGGGCCTAATAGCTATGTATAAATACATAGGTTATATTAGGATTTTAAAAGTGTGGATTGGAATATAGATCTAGATTGGTGGATCGGTGGTTTGGTATCCTTAGAGATTATCAAAAGTCTCCTCAGGTCCATGCTAAAGATTAGGAATTTTCGCAATATGGTATTAGAGTGGTACCATAGTTTTTTATGTTTAGTATCAGAGCTAGGTGATGCCATGGTGATATTACAACATCAAAGCACGTCTTGTCCGACGGTTATGGGTCCACCTTCTTCGAGTCTTCCTCACACCCTGCTACTGCTATCACTCTGAGCGCCTCCGATAGGCCTATCCCAGAGACTGGCCTGGCTCAGCATGTGAGCCAGGCCTACACTTTGTAACTGGATGTTCTTCAAATTTGTAATGCTAGAAGTTTTGATCAATAAAACTTTTTTCTCTAGTTTTTATTTTCTTTCTGCTTTTTGGAATATTCAATCTTTATTCTGTCATCTTTGTCCTTGGTCAGTCAAACATTGTTCGCTTAGAGCTAATCGAAGGCTCCTTCAAACATTGGGCCAATTAGAGGCCAAGCCGATCAAAGATTATTTAAAGTCAATCAAACCTCCTTCAAATATTGGGCTAATCAAAGGCCATTTAGAGCTGATCTGAGGCTCCTTCAAACATTAGGCCGATCAAAGGCCAGGCCAATCAAAGGCCATTTAAAGCCGATCAAAGGCTCTTTTAAACATTGGGCTGATTAAAGGCTAGACCGATCAAAGACTATTTAAAGCCGATCAAAGGCTCCTTCAATTAAGGCTGCAGTTCAGCAAGCAAACAAGAAAATGCAACTTGAAGTTTTTGTAAAAAATTATTTATTAAAAGAGGTTGTGCATTACATTACTAGAAAAACATCCAGAGATTTTTTGAGTTTCATAGTCGAGGAAGTAATGCTCCATCTAATTGCTTCAATCGGTAGGTCCCAGGCTTGATGATCTCATCCACCCAGTAGGGACCTTTCCAATTCGGCCCCAACTTGCCCCGCTCGCTAGATTGAGAGACTTCTACTCTTCATAGCTCTAGGTCACCAACCTTAATGTACTTGTCCCTGACCTTGGAGTTATAGTGCCAAGCCACCCTGTGCTAGTGGGTAGCTATTCTAATTTGGGCTCTTTCTTAGGCTTCTTCCAGTAGATCCAGATTTGCATGCATTCTTTCATCATATTGGTCTGGTCGTCGTGGTTCTCAACTCGTGCCAATGGAACTCCAACTTCGATTCAATGGGTATCACAACCTCAGTTCTGGAAGTCAAGTTGAGAAGGGTCTCTCCAGTCGGAACTCTTGGCATCGTCAGTAGACCTAGAGTACATGATAGAGTTCGTTGGCCCACACTTCCCTAGCTTGGTCTAATCTCCTTTTCAAGCCTTGTACGATGGTGCGATTTGTTTCCTCCACCTCTCCATTTGCTTGGGGATGAGCCATAGAGGTAAGGTGATGCAAGATCCCCTTTTTCTTATAGAGTTGCTCCAACTTGGATCCGATAAACTGACACCTATTGTCAGTGATCAACACTCGGAGGAGTCTAAATCGATATATGATGCACCTCCAGATGAAATTCACCACCTTCGCTTCTATGATGCAGGCCAGCGGCTCGAGTTTCACTCTCTTGGTGAAGTAGTCCATGATGACAAGCAAAAACTTCTGTTGATCTAATGCTGGAGGGAAAGAGCCAAGAATATTCATTCTCCATTGTGCAAATGGCCAAGGCGTGCACATGGGAGTGGTCGGCATAGTGGGTAAATGCTGAATATTTGAATATTTCTAACATTAACCACACCGCATGACCAAGCTCTGGGCATCTTGCTGCATCATTGGCAAATAGTAACCCTATCAGAGGAGCTTGTAGGCTAGCTTTCTCTTCCTGATATGGCTTTTGCATGTGCCCTCATGCACTTCCTTTAAGGTGTATTTGGCCTCTTATGGCCATTGGCATTTGAGAAGGGGGGAGAGAAGGACCTTTTGTATAGTTTCCCCTCATGAAAAAGGTATCGAGGGGATTGGTACCTAATCTTAGGAGCTTCCTTCCTGTTCATAGGCAAGATCCCATCATGGAGGTAGTTGACTAGTGGATCCATCCAATAGTATTCTTCATCCACTTGCATCACTACTACTAGTTCTTCGATGCTCGGCTTGTTCAATACTTTGAAGAAGGCCTTCCTTGGTAATTCAAATGGTGCCAACATTGCCAACTTAGATACTAGGTTAGCCTGAGTATTCTCCGATCTGGGGATCTATTGTATTTCAAAGCTGCTGAATGCGGGCATTAGATTTTTTATCTTCTGGAGGTACTTCAACATACTCTCCCCATGAGCCTCATAGTTGCCCCGAATGTGCCTGATGACTAGCTAGGAGTCACAGTACTTCTTTAAATCTTGGATGCCTAATTCTTTGGTGATCTTGAGCTCTAGAGCTAAGGTTTCATATTCAGCTTTATTTTTAGTTATAAAAAACTCAAAGTGCAAAGCATACTCGATGATTGTACCATTTGGGCCTGAGAGAATCAACCCTGCCCTTGATCCCATGGGGTTGGATGACCCATCCACGTGTAACACCTAGTGTTGAGGTCAACTTCGAGAGGATCTTCATGGGTTCAACCTTGGGGTTTTGCTTCTTGTACGTCTAGCTCGTGTCGAACTATGCATTCGGCCATAAAATCGATCAAGATCTAGGCTTTGATTGATGGCCATGGATAGTAGCAGATATCAAACTTGGATAGCTCTATTTCCCATTTTGCAATTCCTCCTGATGTATCTAGCTGACGAAGAATGGTCTTTATGGGTTGATCTGTCAGGAGGATTATAGGATAAGCTTAAAAGTAGGGGCATAGTTTTCGAGCAGCAATAAGGAGAGCATAGGTCAGCTTCTCCAACTCTGAATATTGGGTCTCGACATCTCGTAGAGTTCGGTTGACATAGTAAATTGGCTTCTGGACCCCGTTTTGCTCTTGGACCAGCATTGCACTCATCGCTACAGGAGAGGCAGCTAAATATACCAATAGATCTTTATCAAGGTTTGGTTTATCGAGTAGTAAGGCGGAGTTGAGATAGCCCTTTAGATCGTCGAAGGCTCTCTGGCATTCCTCTATTCATTGAAAATTCTTTAGTTATTTCAAGGTCTGAAAGAAAGGTGTTGGGGATAAACCCCGCTACTGCCGAAGTCCAGTCTGATGCTTAGCCTAATGTAACTGGCAACTACAGAAGAGCTTCGAACGAAAATTCTTCCTCATGGGACCCCTCCAACGGTCGAACTCCTTCTGGACCCCTTCAGCAATCGAACTTCTTTTGAACTTTTTCAGCAGCTGAACTCCTTCCAGACTCCTTCAGCAGTCGAACTCCTTCCAGACTCCTCCAACGGTCGAACCCTTTTCGGACCCCTTCAGCAACCAAACTTTTCTAGAATTGATATAGCTCAAAGGTCATCACCAACCGACGCCCATCCCTTCAAACTTTGACTATCAAATCTTAATGAAAGGGCACGTTACGACAACAAACACTACTCTCCATAATAAACTCCACGTGGCCCCGAGCAGCCCACTACCCAATGGTTACGATTATCACTTTCAAGTTTGTTATAGGCTCTGTCTATAAAAGAAACCCTCCAAATACGTTTTCTTCAAGCTCTCTTCTTCTTTCCAAAACTCTGCAACTTTCTTAACTGAGCACTCCATTTCTGTTGGCCAAAAAAGCTAACTTAACCGTCAGAGGGTCTTGCCGGAGCCACCACCCGGGCTCTAGATGAGACTTATTTTGTAGGTCACCGACGGCAATCTCGTCTTCTCCGACTCCAGCACTTCTCTGACGATAATCAAATTTTGCACCAACAAGATTGGCGCTAGAGGAAGGGCCCCCTCTATTCCTAAGGTTTTCTTATTCTTAAAGAAGTGCTCAACAGCGATCCCTCTTCTTTCTCTCTAGAGTTCTTTCTGAAAAAAATGCCTTCAAGAAAAGCTTCGACCCAATGGTCAACGGCCTCTACAGCCAGATTTCGTCTAGACCTATCTGCTTTTGCTTCAGCTCTGACAACCCAAGCTTCACCTGCAGCCATGGTGGATGCGGAGTAGTTCAACTTACTAGTGCAGCAGATTCATGATCTCATGGAGGCAGTGCAGGCCATGCATCGACAGGCTCCAGCGCCAATTCGATCAGAGTCCTATGATCCGATCTGAGGACGGTCGACTTGGGCTAGCCGATCGATGATCTCTGAAAAGGGAAAGTAGAGGGTGGAGAGCCCTTGTTTGGACCATGACTCAACCCCGGGGGGAGCTTTGCTTCCATTCCACCAGAAAACACTAGAGATCAACGATCATGAAGATCTTCTTGATCAGAAGCTCTAGAAAATGAGCCGATGAATTGAAGAACTCCATCATGCTTTCTCCTCCCATGATAATGATATTTGCACTGACACTCCTTTTTCTCGGAAGATTATGCAGCAACCAATCCCACCGAACCTCAAGCTCCCATAATTTGAGAGTTATAATGGGACCACCAATCTGATTGACCACCTAGAGGCCTTTTGGATAATGATGCTGCTCCATGATGCGCCAGATGCCATTTTGTACCAAGCTTTTCCATCCACCCTCAAGGGTGCCACCAAGAACTGCTACTCGACACTTAAGTTGGGTACCATCTTTTTCTTCGATCAAATGGGCCATCAGTTTATGGCTCATTTCATTAGCAGTCGACATCCCCGCTAAGGTTCGAATTTCTTGATGAATATCAAGCAGAAGGAGGAAGAATTTATCCAGGCTTGTGTCATCTGATTTAATGCTGCTGCATTGGAGGTCTAGAATCTGGACCAGTCTGTTGCAATAGCCACACTTAAGATGGCCTTCAGAAGAATGATTTGCTGTTCTCCTTGGAGAAAAAGTGCCCCAGGAACTTTATCGATTGCTAGCTCAGGCTGAAGGTTATGTCCGAGTTGAAGAGGCCTTTAAGGCCAGGGATAACAAAGCCGCTCAAGAGCGATATCTGGGTGAACCAAATGTGCCCATGGCTGAAGAGAAACCGAGCAAAGCTCGGCCATGCTTCCGAACTCCTCCGAAGCGTAAGCGGGCCTGAACCCCTACCCAGGCTCAGAGGCAAAGAAGCCCGAATAGATGGGCGCAATGGAGCTCTCCCTTCAGAAAATTTCACAACTATGCCCCTCTCAATGCTCCAAAAACCCAAGTACTGATAGAGAATAGGAAGCAACTATCGAGACCAGAAAGGATGCGCACTCACCCTGGCAAATGCAATTCTAGCAAGTTCTACCTCTACCATCACGATCATGATCACGATATAGAAGAATACATCCAGCTCCAAGACAAGATTGAGGAGCTCATCAGGCACGTTTGGCTTGGTCGGTTCCTATGACATTGGTTGAAAGGATGGGAGGATCGATCGAGAGCACCCCTACTATCAGAACCATCGAGGGGCGAGGAGCAACAAGAAGATCGGCCCCCGATCGGCATCATTAACACCATCTCTGGAAGACTTCGACGAGAGGAGGCTAGTGGATCAGCCGAGCCCGGGAAGAGGCGAAGAACTGAAGAGCCCATCGCTTTCATCGATGAAGATGCTCAAGGAGTCCAGTTTCTGCACAATGATGCGGTTGTAATCTCTTTGAACATTATTGATTATGATGTACGCCGCATTTTGGTAGATAATAGAAGTTTCGCTGACATTCTATACTATGATACTTTCTTTAAAATATCCATATCCGATAATCGCCTGGGACCCATGAGCTCCTCATTGGTTAGCTTCTCTGGTGATGCTGTGCTAGTGGAGGGAATGATAACTCTAGCCATGACTACAGGACAGTATCCAAAGCAGACCAAGTCATGGGTCGACTTTTTGGTGGTAAAAGCCCCCTCCGCTTATAATGCAATCCTCAGCTAACCTAGTCTGAATGCACTACGAGCCATAGTGTCGACCTATTATCTGAAAATAAAATTTCCAACAAAGAATAGAATAAGTGAAATCAGAGGCAATCAAGCATTAGCCCGACACTGGTATTCCATCATCTTACAAAACGACACTCGACTTGACCCCTACCCAGTTGACGGGCTTGATGTCCATGATGACCTTGCCGAAGAACGGGGCGAGTTCATAGAAGATCTTGTGACCATCCCGCTGAATGATGGAAATATGGAGCATACGGTGCAAATTGGCTCCAATCTGAAAGATGAAGTTCGGGAGCAGCTCTTCGCTTTTTTATGGAGGAATGCCGACATCTTCACCTGGGTTTCAACGGATATGCCTAGGATTGACACCGAGGTTATAGAACATCGACTGGCCGTTGATCCCAAGCATCGATCAGTAAAAGAAAGAGTTTGGGGCCATGGACCAAAAAGACAGAAGGCAATAGCAGAAGAAGTCGACAAGCTTCTCAACGTTACATTTATTTGAGAAATCAGCTATCCGACTTGGGTCTCTAACATGGTCCTAGTCAAGAAGGCCAACGACAAGTAGAGGATGTGTATAGACTTTAAAAAGCTGAATAAAGTCTGTCCAAAAGATAGCTACCCTCTACCCAGGATTGATCAACTGGTAGATACAACCTCGGGCCATGAGCTCCTTACCTTCGTGGATGCCTTTTCCAGCTATAACCAAATATGGATGACACCGAAGGATGAGGAGAAAACTGCTTTTATTACTGATCGTGGTCTTTACTGTTACAGGGTTATGCCTTTTGGACACAAGAATGTAGGGACAATGTACCAGCATCTGACCAACAAAATCTTCAAGGAGCAGATCGACCGCAACATGGAGATGTATGTGGATGATATGCTCGTCAAAAGTCGAGCTTCAATAAACCACATCGCCGACCTCGAAAAGACCTTCAATGCACTCAGAGGTATAAGACGAAGCTGAACCCGATCAAGTGCGCCTTTGGTGTGACCTCAGAAAAGTTTTTGGAGTTTATGGTGTCAAGGAGCGAGATCAAAGCAAATCCAGAGAAAATTTAAGCTATTTAGGAGATGACTGCTCCAAAAATAAGCAAAGAAGTTCAGCACCTGACTAGAAAAGTGGCATCCCTAAATCACTTCGTCTCAAGATTGGCTGAGCGATGGATGCCCTTCTTCTAAGTTCTCAAGCAACCAAAGAATTTTTGCTGGATGATGGAATGCCAACGGGCATTTGAGGAGCTCAAAAACTATCTCAACTCACCCCCACTGCTGGCAAATTCTAAATCTGGAAAAGAATTATTCTTGTATCTAGCAGTCTCCCCGATGGCCTTGGCAGTAGTCTTGGTCAAGGAGGAAGCGAAGATGCAGCGATCAATCTACTACATAAGTCAGGTCCTAAGGGATGTAGAGACCAGGTACTCTAAGTTAGAAAAATTGACTTACACTCTTCTAATTGCTACTAGGAGACTCCGACCTTACTTTCGGGGACACACCATAACAGTCCTCATGGATCAACCAATAAAAGCAGTCCTTCATCGAACGGATGCTTTCGAAAAA
Source organism: Cocos nucifera (assembly GCA_006176705.1). Classification (NCBI taxonomy): domain Eukaryota; kingdom Viridiplantae; phylum Streptophyta; class Magnoliopsida; order Arecales; family Arecaceae; genus Cocos; species Cocos nucifera. Next base: position 151,789 of record QRFJ01000787.1, on the reverse strand, counting down.
ATCATGAAATGGGCAATCGAGCTCAAAGAGTTTGACATCAATTTTTGACCTCGATCATCGATCAAAGCTTAGATATTGGTAGATTTTATGATAGAATATACCATTTCAGATGAAATCGAGCTTGAACAGAATAAGACCGGCATCTAGTGGTTGCAGCCAAGCCTCCTTGAAGAGAGTGCCGACCTTTTTGAAGATTTTTGGGCTCTGTATGTAGATGGTTCGTCCAACTCCGTTGGAGCAGGCTTTGGGTTGGTCTTAGTCAACCCTAAGGAAGTCATCGTCGAATTCATGCTATGCTTCAAATTTTCTGCAACTAATAATTGAGCCAAATATGAAGCACTGATCGTCGAATTAAAAATAGCAAGAGAGTAAAAAGTAGATCGACTTCAAGTCTATAGTAATTTCTAATTAGTGGTCGACCAAGTTAGTAGCTACTATGAAGCACAGAAGGAAAGTATAATGAAATATCTTGAGAAAGTAAAGGATTTGACTCCGATCTTCGACAATTTTGGCATTCGATAGATTCTGAGGGTAGAAAATACAAAAACTAACCTCCTCTCTAAATTGGCCACTTTAGCCCCAATTGAACTATCCAAAGAAGTATTTTTTGAAACTCTAAAATGCCTAAGCTTAGAGGAATCACAGCTTGTTATGCAGATGGAGCTCGAGCCAAGCTGGATTAAACCATTTGTTGCCTATCTCAAAGAGGAAGTTCTTCCTCATGATTTGAAAGAAGCTCAAAAACTCAGGAATCAAGCCTCCTGATATATTTTGTATGAGGGCAAGTTGTATAAAAGATCATATTTGCTACTACTATTGAGATATCTCTGACTTTTAGAGGCCAACTTCGCATTATGAAAAATACACGAGGAAATTTATGAAAGTCATATAGGAGCTAGATCCCTGTCACAAAGACTACTTTGGCAAGGGTACTATTGGCCGCCTTATACCATGATTCTATGGAGTATGTCAAGAAATGTGATCACTATCAGAGAAATATAAATATACAAAGATAGCCGGCCTTCGAGCTTACTCCACTAAGCGCACCTTGGCCATTTGCATAGTGGGGAATGGATATTCTTGGCCCTTTTTCAATGGCATCCGGATAATAAAAGTTCTTCCTGGTTGCGATTGACTACTTCACCAAATGGATCGAAGCCGAACTGCTAGTAAAAATTACTGAGATAAGGTACAGAACTTCGTTTGGAAGTCAATCATCTGTCGATTTGGTCTATCCCAAACTCTCATGATAGATAACGGGCGATAGTTTGCTGGGATGAGGTTCGCTGAGTTATGTGAAGATCTAAACATCTCTCATCACTTTACGTGGGTAGCTCACCCATAGGCAAATGGGAAAGCTGAAGTGACCAATCAGATTCTATTGCAAGGCATCAAGATAAGACTCGAAAGAGCAAGAGGGGCCTAGGCAGATGAACTTTATCATATTCTGTGGACATACCGTACTATCCAAAGGCTGCCGATTGAAGAAATACCATTCATCTTAGCTTTTAGGATAGAGACAGTCATTCCAATCGAACTTAAGCTTCCATCGATGTGGGTAGTGGCTTTCAACGAGCAGTATAACCCATAGGACCTCAGAGCCAACCTCGACCTACTAAAAGAAGAAAGAGAGAAAGCCTAAGTTTGGATGAAGGCTTACAGGCAAAGGATGGCCCGATACTATAACTCCAGAGTCAGAGGTAAATGTTCAGAGTGAGGGACTTAGTGCTTCGGTGAGCTGCCATTTCTCAGTTGTAGAGCCAGAAGAAGCTTGCCCCAAATTGGGAAGGACCCTACGAGGTCACGAAAGTCGTCCGATCTAGGATGTACTACTTGAATAAACTCAGAGGGGCAGACCTACCTCGATCATGAAATTTGAAAAATCTATGAATGTATTATGGATGATTTGATTATAATGAAATCCTCCTACTTCAACACCTTAATCTTTATTATATACCGATGATAAAGGGGGACTATCCTCCAAACTTAATCTCATGATAAATACGGCCACGTTAGAAATAGGAGAAGAATCTTATCCTAACATAAGCAAAGTCGAAGGCCTCGTTCATTTTAGATGAGATGAGGGGAGAGGCCCTGATAATGGCCCTAATGTGCCCATACAGCCTATTAGGAACAGAAGGAGAACCTCATCCTAATGTGAACAAAATCGAAGACCTCATTCATTTTAGATGAGATGAGGGGAGAGGCCCTAACAATAGCCCTAATGTGTCCTAATAGCCCATTAGGAACAAGAGGAGAACCTCATCCTAACGTGAGCAAAGTTGAAAGCCTCGTTCATTTTAGACAAGCTGAGGGGAGAGGCCATTACATTGATCCTAATATGCCCCTACAATCCATTAGGAACAGGAGGAGAACCTCATCCTAACGTGAACAAAATTGAAGACCATGTTCATTTTAGATGAGATGAGGGAGAGGCCCTAACAACGGCCCTAATGTGCCCCTACATCCCATTAGGAATAGGAGGAGAACCTCATCCTAATGTGAGCAAAGTTTAAGACCTCGTTCATTTTAAATGAGAGAAGGGAAGAGGCTCCGACAATGGTCCTAATGTGCCCCTACAACTTGATAGGAAATAGGAGGAGAACCTCATCCTAACGTGAGTAAAGTCGAAGACCTTGTCCATTTAAGACGGGATGGGGGGAGAGGCCCTATCAACGGCCCAAATGCGCCCCCATAAGCCATGTTAGGAATAGGAGGAGAATCTCATCCTAATATGAGCAAAATTGATGACCTCATCTATTTAAGATGGGATGGGAGAAGAGGCCCTGTCAATGGCCTAAATGCAACCCCACAAGCCACGTTAGGAATAGGAGGAGAACCTCATCCGAACGTGACCAAAGTCGATGATCTCGTCGATATAAGATAAGATGGGGGGAGAGACCCTACCGACGATCCTAACGCACCCCCGTAAGCCATGTTAAGAGTAGAAGAAAAGTCTCATCCTAATATGAGCAAAAATCGAAACCTCGTAGACCAAAGATGTGGAGAAGAAAGTGAAGAGAAAACCTAATTTTCTAGATCAGATTTGTTTAGATCTGATTGGATCAAGAAAGATATTTCAAAAATTTTTCTCTTGAATCTAGATCAGATCTAAGACTTTTCAGATCTGACATTATTGATCTAATAAAAAAATAAAATAAAATAAAAAATAAATTAAATCTAATTTAATTTAATCTTGTAGCGGATAATCTGATTATCCTATGATGATCCTGATGTCTGCCTGAGGTTTTGGATCTAGCCATGCAAGTGCTTGGCCTCTACTGGTATCCACTTGGATAGGATCTAGAGATCTTCTTCTTCTTTATCATTTCTCCAAAAATTAGATCTGGATCTGATTTTGAAGATCTTCAAAACTCCTTTCGAAGATGTGAGTTGTCTCTTGTAGCAGTGCTATCTTCTTCCTTTTCCTATCGCCTTTCTCTTGCTTGGATCGCACCAAACTTGTGCACAAAAATTCTTGGGCGTGGATAGGAGAGAGAACACCTAAAGGTGGCATGGAGGAGGAAGAGGGGCAGCCTTGTGGTATGGGCAATGGGTCAAGCATCTTTGATCTTGGCACAGATAGGGTTTTTATAGACCCTGTTGCACCATGCAGTGCCACATCATCCTGGTCAATCATGGCTTTCTATGCAATGAGATCTAAATCTGATTGGTGGAATGATATCATCTGATCCAATCAGATGAGAGCCCCTCTGAATCATCCTTAGATGGCACCAAGACTGGGTCAAAGCAATCTTTTAGGCACCATCCAAGTAGAATTCCCAAAGCAACTGGTGTCCCATCTGTACGGGACTCCAGATGCTTTATCCATGGGTGCATGACTCCCTAGGCGTGCGCGCCCCTTATCCATCTACCTTTTGGTAGGTGGACTGGTCCAAGAACTCTCTCCTATGATGGCTTGACACATGGGTAGATGTCTAAGTGTTAAAGGTCAATGTTTGACCAAATGTCCGAAACAAGATTTAGCAGGTGACGGAAAATGATAGGTGTTGTCTTAAATTCATCTCATAAATTAAGACAACTCTTTTCTGACCTGGGCAAGCTCCAGTCAGACCAAACAAAGGTACTTGAGTGAGCTCAGACATATTTGGCTTAGTCGAGATAAACTTTAATGATAATTAAAGGAGAACATTAGGCTCAATCATGTGCTAGCACGATTTTCTTGAACCTAATTGAATCTAACTCAAATCAATTGAACTGAGTTAGTATAATTGATGATATCCAAATCAAAACCCTTATTTATGTGATCCAATTAAGTTTAGTTTTGTATGATAATGAGATATGTCGCGATCTCTATCATCGACATCATCGAAACACCTTCCGATGGATCAGAACTTTTCTGATTCAAACAACTAGTATGATTGATCATCTAAATCATTCTAATTGCTCTCAAAATCCACCAGTGACACCTAGCAGCATATGGTGGCAACCCATCAAAACTGAAAATGAATCTCTCGAATCAGTTACCTATGTGATTAAGTTCTTCTATCTTGATCCCCAACCGGATTGGGGTTAAGGTAATCTCGTCAAACCCTAATATCCGTCATATGATTAATCATTCGATTCAAGTCCAATGTGGAAACCTTAATAGAAATTCTTTCTATTATTTCACTCTATCATGGCCATGGGCTTGTGGACTTGATTCTCATGATCATCATAGGGCTCCTCCTCATCTATCGAGGTAGATAGATTTTCTATTGATGCAATCCAATTTCTACAATGAACATACTATAGCCAACATACACCTTAGGGTACCGAATGGCTAGAAAACTGAGTCATGGTATAGTCAAACTATAACACCCTCAAGGTAAATTATCGATGCACCTCAGGTCAAAGAATCAGACACACAACTACAGCTTCGAGCCAGTCATCGATGAGAAGATAGACTTTCTAATGACTGCTTGAGGTGGTCATGTTCAGTGCCCTCATTCTCTAATGAGTACCTATACTCTCGCTCTAGTGTCTCTACACTGTAGACTCAAGACTCATCTACTATAAAGAAGTTAATAATGAAAATTCATATCTTAAATTTTCAACTCTTGAAAATAAGAACTATCATTGCCATTAACTCAAGAAATGTATCACAGACACTAAATACACATTATGATAGAAAATAGCCTATTTTATTATTTATAGTCAAAATTATAATTTTGCTCTTAGAAGTGTATAACAAGTGTCAGCCAATTTTGGCTTCTAGGGTACACATATCTAACAAACTTCCACTTGATCTAAAGTCAATTGGCTATAAATCTAAGTCTCATCTTCTTAAGGTGGGTTTCAATCTTCTATTGGCCCAATGATTTTATAAGTGGGTCTGCCACATTGTCTACAAAGTTGACTCTCTTGACCTCGACATATCCTTTCTCGAGGTAATCATGGATGAGGTGGTATCGCCGCTCGATGTGTTTGAATTTTTTGTGAGATCTTGGCTCTTTAGCAAGGGCTATGGCGCCATTTTATCGCAGTATAGAGGAATGGCATCTAATGGCATCACTCCGATCTCTGTGGTGAACTTCTTGTATCAGAATGCCTCCTTCGTAGCTTTTAACACAGCGATGTATTCTACTTCCATGGTGGAATCTGCTATTACTATCTATTTGGAACTCTTTCAACTAACAGCACCACCATTACACAGAAATAGATTCCTAGATGTAGACTTTCGATCATCTATATCATACATAAAATTTGAGTCTGTATACTCTTGGACTTTGAGTTCTCCATTATCAAAAATCAAGAACATATCCTTAGTTCTTCTTAAGTACTTAAGGATACATTTCATAGAAGTTCAATGTTCTTCTCCTGGATTTGACTAATATCTACTTGTGACACTCATAGCATGGGCTATATTAGGTCGTGTACATAACATGGCATACATGAGGCTCCCTATTGTAGAAGCATAAGGGATCTTGCCCATGCGTTCAATCTCCTCTGGTGTGTTGGGACACATTTTCTTGGAGAGATGAATGCCATGTCTGAAGGGTACCAATCCTCTCTTGGAGTTTTTCATGCTAAACCTCTTTAGCACTTCCTCTATATACATCTTCTATGAAAGACCTAGTATCCTATTCGGTCTATCTCTATAGACTTTGATTCCAAGAATGAAGGATGCTTCTCCTAGGTCTTTCATGGAGAATTCTTTAGATAACCACATTTTAACTGTGGTCAACATGGGAATATCTTTTCCAATAAGAAGGATATCATCCACGTACAGTACAAGAAAGACAATAGCGCTCCCACTGATCTTTCTAAAAACATATGGTTCCTCCTCGTTCTTGATAAAATCAAATAATTTGATCACATCATTAAACGAGTATTCCAGCTCCAAGATGCTTGCTTAAGTCCATATATTGATCTTTGCAGCTTGCATACTTTATGATCAATATCACTGAATGTGAAACCCAGCGGCTGTTCCATATAAGAACCCCATTTTCACGTCCATTGCCATATTTCATAATGAAATAGGCTACCACAGCAATGTGTGAATGAATTTAGCATGGCATTGACGAAAGGTATCCTAATAGTCAATGCCTTCGTGCTGACTATAATCTTTTGCCACTAATCTAACTTTGAATATCTCTAAATTCCCATCTGCACCAATCTTTCTCTTATAGATCCATTTACACCCAATAGGTACTATACCATCTGGTGGATCTACCAAGGTCCAAACTTGGTTTAAGTGCATTGAGTCAATTTTTGACTTCATTGCCTCTAACCATTTCTCAGAGTCGATATCTGATATCGCCTCATTATAGATTTTAGGATCATCAACATGAACTCCATTACCTATGAGGAACATTTTCTCTACTTTCTCTGAAATAGTACCTAAGTACCTCTCAGAGGGATGAAAAATCTTTTTTCATCTTTGAGGTGGAGGAGGTAGTGATTGTATTGGCTCAACCTGATTTGGTTCTAAAGGATCCTTAGCTCTTTACTCTTGGAAGACTTTCTCCTCTAGCTTGATCTGCTTTCCAATGCTGCCATCTTGAATAAACTATTTTTCAAGAAAGATAGCATGTCGACTCACAA
>QRFJ01000787.1:96120-144717 GCA_006176705.1 Cocos nucifera | reverse complement strand
TGTCTCGATCTTCTGTTGGCCTAACGGGCTTTGTAAGTGGGTCTGCCACATTATCTAGAGTTGACTCTCTTGACCTCAGACATAACCTTTCTCGAGGTAATCTGGATGAGAGTGGTATCGCCGCCTGGTGCTTGAATTTGGTGGAGACCTACGGCTCCTTAGCAAGGGCTATGCGCCATTTTATCGCAGTATAGAGGAATGGCATCTATGGCATTACTCATTTCTGCAGCAAACTTCTTGTACAGAAGCCTTCCTTTCAGCTCTGATCAGCATATATTCTACTTCCATGGTGGAATCTGCTATCACATTCATTGAGAACTTTTCTCACTAACAGCACCACCATTGCACACAAATAGACTTCCAGATGTCAGACTTTCGATCATCCTATATCAGACATAATGAGTCTGTGTACTCTTGGACTTTGAGTTCTCCATTACAAAGGACACATCATATCCTTAGTTCTTCTCAAGTACTTAAGGATACATTTCATAGAAGTTCAGATGTTCTTCACCTGGATTTGACTATATCTATCTTGTGACACTCACAGCATGGGCTATATAGGTCGTGTACATACATGGCATACATGAGGCTCCCTATTGTAGAAGCATAAGGGATCTTGCCATGCGTTCTATTCTCCTCTGGTGTGTTGGGCACATTTCTTGGAAAGATGATACCATGTCTGAAGGGTATAATCCTCTCTTGGAGTTTTTCATGCTAAACCTCTTTAGTCACTTCCTCTATGTACATCTTCTGTGGAAAGCCTAGCATCCTATTCGGTCTATCCTATAGACTTATTCCTAAGAATAAGGATGCTTCACCTAGGTCTTTCATGGAGAATCCTTTAGACAACCACATTTTAACTTGTGTCAACATGGGAATATCTTCCCAATAAGAAGGATGTCATTCACGTACAAGTACAAGAAGACAACTAGCGCTCCCACTGACCTCTTTTAAAACACATGGTTCCTCTTCTTTTGATAAACCAAATTTTTGATCACATCATTAAACGAGTTTTCCAGCTCCAAGATGCTTGCTTAAGTCCATATAGGACTTTGCAGCTTGCATACTATGACGTATCACGTGAATGTGAAAACCTAGCGCGTGGTTCCATAATACTCTCAAGATATCCATTAATGCCATTTTCACGTCCATTTGCCATATTTCATAATGAAATAGGCTCAACGCAAGCAATGTGCGGATGGATTTAGCATAGCACCGAGGAAAAGGTATCCTAATAGTCAATGCCTTCCGTTGACTATAACCTTTTGCCACCAGTCTAGCCTTGAATGTCTCCACATTCCCATCTGCACCAATCTTTCTCTTGAAGATCCATTTACACCCAATAGGTACTTATACCTTCTGGTGATCTACCAAGGTCCAGACTTGGTTTGAGTGCATCGAGTCAATCTTCTGACTGCATTGCCTCAGCCATTTCTCGGAGTCGATATCTGATATCGCCTCGTTGTAGGTTTTGGATCATCACCATGAGCACCATTACCTAGAGGAACATTTCCTCTACGTCCTCTGAAAATAATACCTAAGTATCTTTCAGGGACGGGAAACTCTTTCCGATCTACGAGGTGGAGGAGGTAGTGTTCTTATTGGCTCAACCTGATTTGGTTCCACTTGGTCCTTAGCTCGTTTGCTTGTGAGACTTTCTCATCAAGCTTAATCTGCTTTCCAATGCCCGCTATCTTGAATAAACTATTTTTCAAGAAAGATGGCATGTCGACTCACAATCACATTGTGGTCTTCTGGAATGTAGAAATAGTATCCTAATGACTCTTTAGGATATCCTATGAATCGAGCTCTAAAGGACCTAAACTCTAACTTGTCCGCTTGTTGTCTTTTGACATGAGCCGGACAACCCCAAATTCTGAGATGACTCAGACTTGGTTTCTTACCGTGCCATATCTCATACGGTGTGGTAGGAACGGTTTTAGAGGAAACCCTATTCAGTAGATAAATTAAAGTTAATAATGAGTGTCCCCAAAGAAAATCTGGAAGGTCTGTGAAGCTCATCATGGATCGAACCATATCCAATAGAGTCCGATTTCTCCATTCTGAAACCCCGTTGAGTTGAGGTGTTCCTGGTGGAGTCCATTGAGAGACTATGCCATTTTCCTTAAGATAGTCTAGGAATTCCGGCTAAGGTATTCACCTCCTCGATCTGATCGAAGAACCTTAATGGGTTTTTCCAGTTTGTTTTTCTACTTCATGTCTGAATTCTTTGAACTTTTCAAAAGCTTCAGACTTGTGTCTCATAAGATACACATACCCATACCTAGACAGATCATCGGTAAAGGTAATGAAGTAGACAAAATTGCCTCTAGTCGGCACATCGAATGGGCCGCACACATCAGTATGTACTAGGGCAAGGAGATCTGTGGCCCTCTCCCCATGTCCAACAAAAGGGAGTTTAGTCATTTTGCCTTGAAGACAAGATTCACAAGTTGGATATGACTCAAAAGTCAATGGACTCAATAGCCCATTTTTCTCCAATTTGTTGATCCTATCTTCTGCTATATGACCTAATCTCAGGTGCCATAGATATCTGTCGTTTGGACTATCCCTAGGTCGTTTGGCATTCACGTTTTGCTCGATAGTTAAAACAGGTACATCAATATGTAACTGATAAAGACCATTAATAAGGAAACCATTTGCAATTTTATTTCTTTCATAAAGAATGTTACAATGGTCCTTAAAGAAGGTGATCACATAACCTTCTTGTGCTAAGCATGAAACAGAAATCAAATTCCTGCTAGCTGCAGGCACATAATAACAGTCTTTCAAAAACTAAGTCTAAACCAGATGGTAATCGCAGAGGGTATGTTCCCACGCTACTGCAGCAACTCTTGCTCCATTACCGACGTAGGATCATGTCTCCATCCCTCAGCCTCCTGCTATCCTCAAGACCCTGCATAGAAGTGCACAGATGAGCACTAGAACCAGAGTCAAGCACCCAACTGGATGCAGAAGAAACCGTAAGGTTAGACTCAATAACGAGCATACCTCCAGAAGGACCTTCCTTCTTGTTCTTCAGGGTGGCCAGGTAAGTAGGGCAGTTCCGCTTCCAATGGCCGTCGCTGTTGCAATGGAAAATACTTTCCTTTGACATCGGCCTTTTTCTTCGGCTCTGCCTTCTTCTTCTTTGCTTCCTTCCACCTTCTGCTTTTTTGCAGACTTCTTTTTCTTTTCCATAAGACTTTCTTTTGGAAGAAGTCCATTCCATAGCAAGAACTGAGCCTTTAGAACCTTTCATAGAAAGCTCAGCGGTAACCAGCATATTCATTAATTCGGCCAAGAAATTTTGAAGTTTATGCATATGGTAATTCATGATGAATTGCCCATATGCATCAGTCAAGGATTGCAGAATAATATCATTCTGCAGGTCCAAGTCTAACTTCACACCGAGCTTCTCAAGCTCTTCCATGTCCTTGATCATTGTCAAACAGTGATCTTGGACTGACTGCCCATCACGCATCTTAGCCTTAAAAAGTCATTTCGTGACTTGATATTGGCTGCGCGACTCTGTTCACCAAACATCTCCTGCAGGTGAGCCAACATTTGGCGAGCAGTCCCGATGTTGGCGCTTGGAGCTCATCAGACATCGAGCCCAACATGTAATATCTGGCCTTATTATCTTCGTCTATCCATTTTTTCCAGAGACGCTCTCTGTTCAATAGATGGACGGGCTGGTAAGGTGGGAGGGTCCTGGTCCAAAACATGGGTTAACTTCTCGAAACCCAAAACTATTTTGTAGTTCCTGAGCCAATCTTTATAATTGGGTCCAGTCAGTCTATGTGTGTCCAGGATACGTGCCAATGGGTTGGACGCAGACATTTTTCTGTAGAGAGTCAAAGATTCTAGTTAGATAATGTAATTATAACTTGACCAATTTATTTAGAAATTTTATTTTTAAATAAATTAGCTCCCACTATTTTCTCGGATCCCTACACTCCCTCTGTAGAGATGCAAAAATCTCCATGATTAATGATTTCTAGTGGGTGATGCGGTCTCACCAACTGACTCATCACCTCACCTAACAGTTATTGGTGATGGGTTAGCCAATGAGTGAACAACTCTTGTTCAATGATTCTCTAATCATGGTGCACCCAAACTTGGTCTCTAATTCATGAATCTCACCGTATCTAGAATATTGATCCACTCCTTAGTTAAGTCAGACCCACCATTTGCATAGACTGGGTTCCTAATTGAGTCTCTCACCGTATCCAAAATATTGAGCCCAACTCATCCTCCAGCCCATAGCATCCAATGCCTAATAGACATGGTTGCATCTTTTTGGTGCAACTGAGCCACTGTATCCAGCCGAGAACAATCAACCCCGGGAAGGGATCCACACATCTACAATGGTGGAAGACCTCAGACTTAATCTTTTCTTAGGGAGAATTGATTTAGGTCTCATTAAACTAGACTTATCATAGTCATAACAATTATGACTAACCTAGTGGCATGGGTTAGCTCGGATTATTGACCACCTCAGATCAAAACTGTGTCAACAGATATGGCCAGGTAAGTGAGATCGGTGGAAAAAATATGCCATTAACTCGTACAAGAATGCATTCAGGTCGAGTAGCTTCCAATTAAAAATCAGTCGGTCGTATGTGCCAAACTTACCTTAGACACCAAATTATTGAGTCAGAACCAATTGGGTTAGCCTACAATCCTAGACTCTAACCTCTGAGCCTAATTAGGTCTTGCTTGATCATGACTCGATCTTGACCCAGACTTAATCCTATTAGGCTGGTCAATTTAAGCATTGTTGATCCCATCTAACCAACTCTTGATTCGATTTGATCAACCGCTTAGACCTAATTGAGCTACCCAAGTCCCGAACCCAGTATTATGAATATATCTTAGATCTAAAATTCTCAATTTTAGATCTAATTAATATTTCATAATCTTAAATTTTAATTAAGTAGGGTTCATAAATAAAATATGCATAATAAATCCTAAGGTTTCAGGATCTAGGATTTTGCAGAAAGTAAGTTTTGGATTTCTGATTAAGGACGAACGCGCAGCACCCCTACACATCATAAGAACACCCCATCGAATGGAAAGAGAGGGCCTTTAAATCCTTCTTTGTTCTTATGACCGGACGGCCAAGAGGAATGCCTTAATCAGGAATATGCAATACTACAAAACAGTTTTAGATCTATATCATATATCTCATATACAAATTAGATCTAATCATGGCATATTTTGCATACATCTCATGTATCGAATCATGCATATTTTTAGATCTAAATTATCTCATAATAATCTAAAAAATTAGATTTAAATTGATCTAATTAAAATAAATTCTAATCTAGATAATTATGTAGAACTATTCTACAACTAGTCTAGACATGCATCAATCATATCTCATATGATATTTAAAAATTAAAAAATTTTATTTGTTATTTTTTAGATATTATTATAACTATTATAATATCAAAAAATAGTCAATAAACCAATCTAAAATATGAATTAATCAAATTAAATTAAAAACATACAAGACTATTCTATAGAACTATTCTATTTTAGAACTAGCCATGCATATTTTCTAATCTTAGATCCAAATCATTTAATTTTAATTTTTTCTAATTTCAGATCTGATCACATCTCATGTGACATCTGAAATCACTTATTTTTTAATTAAAATAAATTTAAAATTAGATCTAAATACTTTTAGAACCTTGGCTTTGATACCATTTGAAGGAAAATCCTGATTTTTCGGACCAGGTTCGTTCAGATCTGATCAGATCAAGAGATATATTTTAAATTTTTTTTTTTAATCCAAATTAGATCTAAGATATTTTAGATTTGATTATTATTATTTTAGAAATTAAAATAAAATTAGATAAATTAAATCAAATTTAATTTACCTTGATGTGGGTAATCCTATTACCCGTTGATGATCCTATAAGCAGCGGAAGATTCTGGATCTAGCCACGCAAGTACCTGGCCTCTACCGATATCCACTCAGACTGGATCTAGAGATTCTCTTCTTCTCTATCACGTCACCAAAAATCAGATCTGAATCTGATCTAGAGGATCTTCAAAACTCTTTTTGAAGATCAGCAGTTGTCCTATGCAATAATGCAGCCTTCTAGCTTTCAGTCACCTTTCTTTGATCTGGATCGCACCAACGAAGAATCCAAATACTTTGGATGTGGAGAGGAGAGGGAGATGGTGGGTTTGGCATGGAGGAAGAGGGGAAAGGTAGCCTTGGGGTGTGGGATTTCAATTCTCCAACCATACAATCATGCAATCTGAGTTGGGCGCAGGGTCTTATTTATAGACTGTCTGTGATCCAACTTCTCTTTTTCCCAACCAATCACAACTCTTTATGAAATCAGATCTAAATCTGATTGGTGGAAATAGAGTCCTCTGGATTCCTCCTGAGAGGATGCCTAAGACCAATCAAAGTTGGTTTTTAGGAGAACTCTAATTGGAATTCAAAAAAGAAGATGGAGTTCCTGTCCAATAGGGACTCTTGGGCGCCTCCAACTTGGGCACACACCAAGGGTGGCATGTGCCCTCTTTCTTGCCAGGTTCTGGCAGGGGGACAGGCCCCCACTAGCTCTCTAATAGGTGCGTGACACATGGACAAAAGTCAAAGTGTCAATGGTCAATATTTGACCAATCAAAGGTCAACTTTTGACCAAAGTCAAAGGACGAAAAATGGCGGGTGACCAAAAAATTGCAGGTAATGTCTTACAAAATAAGACAACCTTTTCTGACTTGGACAAGCTTCAGTCAGACAAAGTGAAGGCCTCTAAATGAGCATAAACTCCTTTGGCTCAGTCAGGACAACTTATTTATGATAGTAAAAGAAGAACGTTAGGTTCAATCGAGTGCTAGCATGATTTTCTTGAACCTAATTGAATCTCATTCAGATCAATAAAACTGGATCAGTTTAATTGATGATCATCAGATTCAAACCCTTATTTGTGTGACCCAGTTAGGTTCAGTTCTGTATGGTAATGGGATATATCATGATCTCTATTATCGACATCATCGAAACTCCTTTCGATGGATCAGAACTCTTCTGATTCGAACAGCTAGAATGATTGATCATCTAAATCATTCTAATTGCTTCCAAAATCCATCAGTGACACCTAGCAGTATATGGTGGCAACCCATCAGAGCTGAATGCGAACCTCTTGGTGTAGCTATCTGTGTGATTAAGTTCTTCTATCTTGAGCCCCGATCAGATTAGGGTTAAGGTGAACTCGTCAAACCCTAGTCTCTGTCATATGATGTAATCATTCGATTCAAGTCCAATGTGAAAACCTAAATAGAAACTCTTTCTATTATTTCACTCTGCCATGGCCATGGGCTTCTAGACTTGATTCTCATGATCATCATAGGGCTGCTCCTCTACCACCGAGGTAGATAGATTTCATCTTGATGCAATCCAGTTCCTACAATGAACATGCTATAGCCAACATACACCTCAGGATTTCGAATGGCTAGGAGATCGAGTAATGGTGTAGTCAAACTATAATACCCTCAAGGTGAATTATCGATGCACCTCAGATCAAAGAACCAGACACACCACTGCAGCATCGAGTCAGTCATCGATGAGAAGGTAGACTTCCTAATGACTACTCGAGGTGGTCACGCTCAGTGCCCTCATTCTCTAACGAGTATCTGTACTCTCACTCCGATGTCTCCACACCGTAGACTCAAGACCATCTACTAAAGAGAAGCAATTGTACACCAACCTTTCGGATCAATCACCATCCTCATGATGATCCTATGGTCGGGAGCATTTTATGAGTTAATAATGATTATTCATATCTTAAATTTTCAACTTTTGAAAATATGAATTATCATTACCATTAACTCAAAGGATGTATCACAAACACTAAATACACATATGTGATAGAAAATAACCCATTTTATTGATATTAGTCAAAATTATAATTTTGCCCCTAGAAGTGTATTACAAGTGTCAGCCAATTCTGGCTTCTAGGGCACATATATCTAACACTAATTACATAGCCTTCTAATGCAAGGTAAGAAATAGAAATCAAATTTTTGCTTGCTGCAAGCACATAATAACAGTCTTTTAATACTAAGTCTAAATCAGATGGTTGTCGAAGAGAATATGTTCCCATGATCATTACAGCAATTCTTGCTCCATTTTCGATGCACAGAATCATCTCATGATTCCTCAGCCTCCTACTGTCCTCAAGATCTTGCATGGAAGTGCACAAGTGAGCACTAGAACCAAAGTCAAGCGACCAACTAGATGCAGAAGAAATCGTAAGGTTAGACTCAATAATGAACATACCTCCAGAAGGACCTACCTCCTTCTTCTTTAGGGTGGCTAGGTAAGTAGAGCAGTTTCGCTTCCAGTGGCCATCATTCTTGTAATGAAAACACTTTCCTTTGTTAGTGGCCTTCTTCTTTAGCTCTGCCTTTTTTCTTTCCTCCTTCCATCTTCTGCTTTTTCACAGACTTCTTATTCTTTTCAAAAGACTTTCTCTTGGAAAAAGTCTGTCCCATAGCAAGTACTGTGCCTTTAGAACCTTTCATGGAAAGCTCAGCGATAACCAGCATATTTATAAGTTAGGCCAAGGAGTTTTGAAGTTTATGTATATGGTAGTTCATGATGAACTATCCATACGAATTAGTCAAAAATTATAGAATTATATCATTCTACAGATCCAAGTCCAACCTCACTCTGAGCTTCTCAAGCTCTTCCATATCCTTGATCATTATCAGACAATGATCTTGGACTGACTGTCCATCATGCATCTTAGTCTTGAACAGTCGTTTAGTGACTTGATACTTGGCTGCATGACTTTGTTCACCAAACATCTCCTATAGGTGAGCCAACATTTGGTGAGCAGTCCTGATATCTTTATGTTGGCACTAAAGTTCATCAGACATCGAGCCTAACATGTAATATCTGACCTTATTATCATCATCTGTCCACTTATCTAGAGACTCTCTCTGCTCAGCGGATGGACGAGCTGAAAAGATGGGAGGGTCCTGGTCTAGTACATGAGTTAACTTCTTAGAATCTAGAATAATTTTGAAGTTTCGAAGCTAATTCTTGTAATTTGGTCCGATCAGTCTATGGGTGTCCAGGATTCGTGCTAGTGGATTGGATGCAGACATTTTTCTGTAGAGAGTCAAAGTTTCTAGTTAGATACTGTAATTAAGACTTTATCAATTTATTTAGAAATTTTATTTTAAAAATAAATTAGTTTCCACTATTTTCTTAAATTCCTACACTTCCTCTGTGGAGATGCAAAAATCCCACGATTACTGATTTCTAGTGGGTGGTGCAGTCCCACCAACTGACTCATCACCTCACCTAACAGTTATTAGTGATGGGTTAGCCAATGAGTGAACAACTCTTGTTCAATGATTCTCTAATCATGATGCACCCAAACTTGAACTCTAATTCATGAATCTCACCATATCCGAAATATTGATCCACTCCTTAGTTAAGTCAAATTCACCATTTGCACAAATTGGATTCCTAATTAAGTCTCTCACCGTATCCAAAATATTGAGCCCAATCCATCCTCCAGCCTATAGCATCCAATGCCTAATAGACATGGTTGCATCTTTCCAATGCGATTGAGCCACTGTAACCAGTCGAGAACAATCAACCCCGAAAAGGGCCCGCATATCTACAATGATGGAAGACCTTAGACTTAATCTTTTCTTAGGAAGATTTGATTTAGGTCTCATTAAACTAGACTTGATATAGTCATAACCATTATGACTAACCTAGTGGCATAGGTTAGCTCGGATTATTGACCACCTCAGATTAGAACTGAGTCAACAAACATGGCCAAGTAAGTGAGACCGGTGGAAGGGATATGCCATTAACTCGACAAGAACATATTTGAGTCGAGTAGCTCTCAATTAAAAACCAATCGATCGTATCTACCAACCTTATCTTAGACACTAAATTATTGAGCCAGAATCAATCAGGTTAGCCTACAATCCAGACTCTAACCACTAAGCCTAATTAGGTCTTAGCTTGATCGATCACTCACGTGACTCAATCTTGACCCAAACTTAATCCTATTAGGCTGATCAATTTAAGCATTGTTGATCCCATCTAACCAACTCTTGATTCGATTTGATCAATCGCTTAGACCTAATTAAGCTACCCAAGTTCGAACCCAATTTTATGAACGTGTCTTAGATCTGAAAATTCTTAATTTTAGACTTAATATGTTTCATAATCTTAATTCTCAATTAAGTTTAGGGTTCATAAACAAAACATGTAAATAAGATCCTAGGATTTCAGGATCTAGAATTTTGCAGAAAGTAAGTTTTTAATTTCTGATTAAGGACGAACGCACAGCACCCCTACACATCATAAGAGCACCCCATCGAATGAAAGGAGAGGATCTTTAAACCCTACTTTGTTCTTATGATCGGATGGCCAAGGGGAATGCCTTAATCAGAAATACAACTAATCTACAAAAACTAATTAGATCTAAGCATATATCTCATATAAAAAAATAGATCTAATTAAAATATATTTTGTATACATCATATCATGTATATTTTTTAGATCTAAATTATCTCATAATCATCTAAAAAATTAAATTTAAATTTGATCTCATCAAATAAAATTTAATCTAGACCTATTTGTAGAACTATTCTACAACTAGTCTAAACATGCAATTATCATATCTCATATGAATAAATTAAATTTAATTTATTTTTTATTTTTAGATCTAATTATAATATTTATAAGATCAAAATATAGTAAATAAATAGATCTAAAAATCATATTTAATCAAATAAAAATTATGATTATACTAGACTACACATAGAATAATTCTATTCGTAGTCTAGTTATGTATCTCATACATATTAGATCTAGATTAATTAATTTTAATTTTCTAATTTTCTAGTTTTAGATCTAATCACATCTCATGTGATATTTAAAATCACTAATTTATCAGATTAAATCAGATCTAAATAAATTTTATAGAAACCTGGCTCTGATACCAGTTGAAGGAAAAATCCTGATTTTTTGGATCAAGTTCGTTCAAATCTAATTGGATCAAGAAGCTGATTTCAAAAATTTCTTCTTAGATCCAAATCCGATCTGATATTTTTTAGATCTAATTTTATGATTTAATAAATAAGAAAATTAAATTAAATTAAATCTAAATTAGTTTTATCTTGATATGGGTAATCCGATTACCCGTTGATGATCTGCTGATAGCCTGAGCTTCTGGATCTAGCCACGCAAGCACCTGGCCTCTACCGATATCCACTTAGGCTGGATCTAGAGATCTTTTTTTCTTTATCACATCTCCAAAAATTAGATCTGGATCTAATTTGGAGGTCTTCGAAACTCCTTTCGAAGATCTGCTATCGTCTCTGCAGCAATGCTGCCTTCTTCCTTTCTCGTCAGCCTTTTCTTGCTTGAATCACACTAATCTGAAGGCCCAACTTTCTTGGATGTGGAGAGGAGAGAGAGGATCAAAAAGGTGGCATGGAGGAGGGAGATGGGCAGTCTTGGGGCATGGCTAAGAGAAAATTCTATGAAAGTTGGGTGCAGACAGGTCTTTATATAGACCCTGCTGCGCCATCCAATGCCACATCACCTCGACCAATCACATTGCTTCATTCAATCAGATCTAAATTTGATTAGTGGGATGACATCACCTGATCCAATCAGATGAAAGACCCACAAATTTATCCTTAGGTGGTGCCTAAGACTGGTCAAAGTCTATAGGTGAGGGTCACCTAGTTTGAATCCAAGAAGCAACCTGGAGTCCCATCCTTATGGGACTCCAGGCATCCCTATCTATGGATGCACGCTATCCTAGGCATGCACCCCCTCCTTTTTAAAATTCAGTAAGGGGATAAGCTCCTATCTGCTCTCCAATAAGTGCATGACATATCGGTAGATGTCCAATCAAAGGTTAATGTTTGACCAAAGTCAAAGGACAAGAATTAGGAAGTGACAGAAAATTTCAGGTGTTATCTCAAACTTAACTCATAAATTAAGACAACCCTAATCTAACCTGGACAAGCTCTAGTCAGATTAGGTAAAGGTACCTAAGTGAGCACAAACTCATTTGACTTAGTCGAGACAACTTTTAATGATAGAAAAAGAAGAATGTTAGGCTCAATCGTGTGCTAGCATGATTTCTTTGAACCTAATTGAATCTAATTCAAATCAATTGAACTGGGTTAGTCCAATTGATGATATCCAGATCCAAACCCTTGTTCGTGTGATCTAGTTAGGTTCAGTTCTGTATGGTAATGAGATATGTCGTGATCTCCATCATCAACATCATCGAAACTTCTTTCGATGGATCAGAATTCTTCTGATTCAGACAACTTGAATGATCGATCATCTAAGTCATTCTAATTGCTCCCAAAATCTACCAGTGACACTTAGCAGTATATAGTGGCAACCCATCAAAACTAAAAATGAACCTCTCGGTGCAGCTACTTATGTGATTAAGTTCTTCTATCTTGAGCCCCGATCAGATTAGGGTTAAGGTGAACTCGTCAAACCCTAATTTCTATCATATGATTTAATCATTTGATTCAAGTCCGATGTGAAAATCTTAATAGAAACTCTTTCTATTATTTCACTCCCTACCATACTATGGGCTTATGGACTTGATTCTCATGATCATCATAGGGTTGCTCCTCATCCACCGAGGTAGATAGATTCCATCTTGGTGCAATCCAATTCCTACATTGAATATGCTATAGCCAACATACACCTCAGGGTTTCGAATGGCTAGGGGACCGTCATGGTGTAGTCAAACTATAATACCCTCAAGGTGAACGGCCGATGCACCTTAGGTCAAAGAACCAGATACACCACTGCAGCTTCGAGTCAGTCATCAATGAGAAGGTAGACTTCCTTATGACTACTCGAGGTGGTCACGCTCAGTGTCCTCATTCTCTAACGAGTACCTGTACTCTCACTTCGATATTTTTATACCATAGACTCAAGACTCATCTACTAAAAAGAAGCGATTGTACACTAACCTTTCGAATCAATCACCATCCTCATGATGATCCTACGGTCAGGAGCATTTTATGAGTTAATAATGAAAATTCTTGTCTTAAAATTTCAACTCTTGAAAATAAGAATTATCATTACCATTAACTCAAGGGATGTATCACAGACACTAAATACACATATGTGATAGAAAATAATCTATTTTATTATTTATAGTCAAAATTATAATTTTATCTCTAGAAGTGTATTACAAGTGTCAGCCAATTCTGGCTTCTAGGGCACACATGTATCTAACAATTAGATATTATAATTAAGACTTGACCAATTTATTTAGGAGTTTAATTTTTAAATAAATTAGCTTCCACTATTTTCTCGGATCCCTACACTTTCTCTGTAGAGATGCAAAAATCTTCACGATTATAGATTTCTAATGGATGGTGCAGTCCCACCAATTGACTCATGACCTCACCTAACAGTTATTGATGATGGATTAGCCAATGAGTGGACAACTCTTGTCTAATGATTCTCTAATCATGGTGCACCCAAACTTGGTCTCTGATTCATGAATCTCACTGTGCCCAAAATATTGATCCACTTCTTAGTTAAGTCAAACCCACCATTTGCATAGATTGAATTTCTAATTGGGTCTCTCATTGTATCTAGAATAAGCGCAATTTATACTCCAGTCCATAACATTCAATGCCTGATAGATATGGTTGCAACTTTTTGGTGCAACTGAACCATTATGACCAGTCGAGAATAATCAATCCTAGGAAGGGCCTGCATATCTACAATGGTGGAACATCTTAGACTTAATCTTTTCTTAGGAAGATTTGATTTAGGTCTCTTTAAACTTGACTTACAATAGCCATAACAATTATGACTAACCTAGTGGCATGGGTTAGCTCGGATTGTTAACCACCTTAGATCAGGAATGGATCGACAAATATGGCTAAGTAAGTGAGACCGATGGAAGGGATAGCCATTAACTCGATAAGAACACATTCAAATCGAGTAGCTCCCAATTAAAGTTCAGTCAGTCGTATCTACCAAACTTACCTTAGACACCAAATTATTGAGTCAGAATCAATCAGGTTAGCTTACAATCCAAACTTTAACCACTGAGCCTAATTAGGTCTTAGCTTGATCGATCACTCATATGATTCAATCTTGACCTAGACTTAATCCTATTAGGTTGGTCAATTTAAGCACTCTTGATCCCATCTAACCAACTCTTAATTCGGTTTGATCAACCGCTAGATCTAATTAAGCTATCCAAGCCTGAATTTAATTTTATGAATATATCTTAACTATAAAAATTCTTAATTTTTGGACTTAACATATTTCATAATCTTAATTCTTAATTAAGTTTAGGGTTCATAAATAAAATATATAAATAAAATCCTAGGATTTTAAGATCTAAAATTTTATAGAAAATAAATTTTAGGTTTCTGATTAAGGACGAACGTGTAGCATCCCTACACATCATAAGAACACCCTATCGAATAGAAGGAGAGGGCATTTAAACCCTACTTTGTTCTTATGACTGGACAGCTAAGAGGAACATCTTAATCAGAAATATGAAAACTACAAAACTATTTAGATCTACATCATATATCTCATATATAAAAAATGATCTAACTATAAACATATTTTGCATACATCTTCATGTATCATATCATGCATCCTTTCAGATCTAAATTATCTTATAATCATCTAAAAAATTAAATTTAAATTGATCATATCAAATTAAAATCTATTCTAGATAATTATGTTGAACTATTCTATAACTAGTCTAAACATGCATTCATCATATCTCATATGCAAAAAAATTAAATAACTTTATTTTCTATTTTTTAGATATTATTATAATATTTATAATATTAAAAAATAGTAAATAAATAGATCTAAAAAATTATAACTAATCAAATTAAATTATGATCATGCTAGACTATACATAGAATAATTCTGTTCTACAACTAGTCATGCATCTTGTACAACTTAGATCAAAATTATTTAATTTTTTTAATTTTTAATTTCAGATCTAATCACATCTAATGTGACATCTAAAATTATCAAATTATTATATTAAAATAAAAATAAAATTAGATCTAATAAAAAATGCAACCTAGCTCTGATACCAGTTGAAGGAAAAATCTAGTTTTTCGGATCAAGTTCGTTCAGATCTTATTGGATCAAGAAAGATATTTCAAAAAAATTTTTCTTAGATCCAGATTAGATCTAAGATATTTCTAATTTGATATTATTGATCTAATAAAAAAATAAAATAAAATAAAAAATAAATTAAATCTAATTTAATTTTATCTTGTTGCGGATAATCTGATTATCCTATGATGATCCTGATATCTGTCCGAGGTTCTAGATCTAGCCACGTAAGTGCCCGACTTCTATCAATATTCACTCAGATAGGATCTGGAGATCTCCTCCTTCTTTATCACTTCTCCAAAAATCAGATTTGGATCTAATTTTGAAGATCTTCAAAACTCCTTTCGAAGATGTGAGTTGTCTCTTGCAGCAGTGTTGCCTTCTTCCTTTTTCTTTCGTTCTCTTGCTTGGATCGCACCAAACTTATGTCCAAAAATTTTTGGGCATGGATAGGAGAGAGAATACTTGAAGGTGGCATGGAGGAGGAAGAGGGGCAGCCTTGTGGCATAGGCAATGGGTCAAGCATCTTTGATGTTGGCGTAGATAGGGTTTTCATAGACCCTATTATGCCATGCAGTGCCACATCCCGACCAATCATGACTTTCGATGCAATCAGATCTAAATTAGATTGGTGGAATGACATCATCTGATCCAATCAGATGAGAGCCCCTTTGAATCATCCTTAGATGGCACCAAGACTGGGTCAAAGCAGTCTTTAGGCGCCATCCAAGTAGAATCCTCGAAGCAACTGGAGTCCCATCTGTACGGGACTCTAGATGCTTTATCCATGGACGCATGCCTCCCTAGGCATGCACCCCTTATCCATCTACTTTTTAGCAGGTGGACTGGTCCAAGAACTCTCTCTTATGATGGCTTGACACATGAGCAGATATCTAAGTGTCAAATATCAATATTTGACTAAATGTCCGAAACAGAATTTAGCAGGTGACAAAAAATGGCAGGTGTTATCTCAAATTTATCTCATAAATTAAGACAATCCTTTTCTAACATGGACAAACTTCAGTCAGATCAAGTAAAGATACCTGAGTGAGCCCAGACACATTTGGCTCAGTCAAGACAAACTTTAATGATAATTAAAAGAGAACATTAGGCTTAATCATATGCTAGCATGATTTTCTTGAACCTAATTGAATCTAAATCAAATCAATTGAACTAGGTTAGTCTAATTGATGATATCCAGATCGAAATCCTTATTTGTGTGATCCAGTTTGGTTCAGTTCCATATGGTAATGAGATACATCACGATCTCTATCATCGACATCATCGAAACACCTTCCGATGGATTAGAACTTTTCTGATTCAGACAACTAGTATGATTGATCATCTAAATCATTCTAATTGCTCTCAAAATCCACCAGTGACATCTAGCAGCATATGGTGGCAACCCATCAGAACTGAAAATGAATCTCTCAGTGCAGTTACCTATGTGATTAAATTCTTCTATCTTGAGCTCCGACAAGATTGGAGTTAAGGTAATCTCGTCAAACCTTAATATCCATCATATGATTAATCATTCGATTCAAGTCCAATGTGAAAATCTTAATAGAAACTCTTTCTATTATTTCACTCTGTCATGGCCATGGGCTTATGGACTTGATTCTCATGATCATCATAGGATTACTCCTCATCTACCGAGGTAGATAGATTTTCTATTGGTGCAATCCAATTCCTATAATGAACATGCTATAGCCAACATACACCTCAGAATTTTGAATGGCTAGGAGACCAAGTCATGGTGTAGTCAAACTATAACACCCTAAAAGTGAACTGCCGATGCACCTCAGGTCAAAGAACCAGACACACAACTGCAACTTCGAGCCAGTCATCGACAAGAAGGTAGACTTCCTAATGACTGCTCGAGATGGTTATGCTCAGTGCCCTCGTTCTCTAACAAGTACCTATACTCTCGTTCTGATGTTTCTACATTATAGACTCAAGACTCATCTACTATAAAGAAGTGATTGTACACCAACCTTCTGGATCAATTATCATTCTTATGATGATCCTACGGTCAGGAGCATTTTATGAGTTAATAATGAAAATTCATGTCTTAAAAACTCTTAAAAATAAGAACTATCATTGCCATTAACTTAAGGAGTGTATCACAGACACTAAATACATTATGATGGAAACTAATCCATTTTATTATTTATAGTCAAAATTATAATTTTGCCCTTAAAAGTGTATAATAAGTGTCAGCCAATTTGGGCTTCTAGGGAACACATATCTAACAGGAAGAAGCTTGGTGGAGAATCCTTACACATGTTTTTTCATGACAACCTGACTACGTCAAATGCGAAAGGCAGAATCTTATCCTGATTTGCAAAAGAGGTCCTAGTTCGACGTCCACAATAAGCCCGACATCCATAATGAGCTCGACATCCACAAGAAGCATTTCATAAGAAAATGACAGAGAGAAAAATGAGGTAAAGAAGGAAAGGCCGCAAATAGGCCTCAGGTTCATGCAAAATGAAAATAGCAAAAAATATATTATTTCATTACAAAAATGAGTTCATTATAAGCAAAGCATGGGCCGACAAGGCCGATTACATTGAAAAAAGAAAAAAAAAGGGGGGGAAGAGGCCAAAGCTCTAAGGCAAATCAGATTCTTCGAACTTTGGACTGTCGGCTTCGACCATCACTAAGGCTTGCTTTAGCCTAAGGATCTCCTCCTCAAGCTTCTTTTTTTGGAAGAGATCATCTACATATATTCTGTTGGCGAGCTAAAACTTACCCTCAAGCTCTCGCCGCTATCTTCTTAAAACTTTAGACTCGACCTCTGCATCCTCGATACTCTGATGTTCACAGGTGAGCTGAAGCTTCAGCCATTGAACCTCAGCCTGCTCCGCCCCAACCACCTTTGAAAGCACACCAACGATCCTCTTCAAGATGAAAATCTCCTTCGACTCACCACTTGTGCTGGCTCCTTGATTATTGTGCAGTCACTTCCGAAGATGAGCTGCCTCATCCTGGCACCCTTGAGCTCGCCTTCAAGTCTGGACATCTTCTCCACCCAGATCACTCGGTAGCTATTATGCCAGTCCTCAGTATCTTGCAGCTGCTTCTGAAGCTGAAAAAATTTTATTGACCAATCTTAGTCATACCGGACCTTGTCGATGGACCACGATGAACTCTCTTCTAAAAGATGGATCTTTTTTTCGACATCCTTTAGGTCAGCTTCAAGAGAGCTGATCTTCGCTGTTAGTGCCCAAGACTTGTCGCTGGCATTTCTTTTGAGTTCGACGATCTTCTTCTCGAAGCTGCCCTTCCGAATACTGAAGCTCACTGCTTCCTTCATATGCAAGCCTCGGAGGTGAGTGACCTCTTTAGTCACCTCAGAAGCATTCTTTTGTGAGGCTCGAAGGTCGTCCTCCATCTTCTTTAACTTCTTCCTCAAAAGATGACCTTCCTTCCTTAGATTCTTTATCAAGGACTTTATCGAAACCCCTTGAGGCAGTGGATCAATGTTGATAGGAGACTGCATTCGAGATACGAAAAGTGCTCAAGGGTATGAAAAAAATTTACTTTATTTAATCAAAACTTTTGAGTAAAAGATACAAAAAAAAAGAAAATGTACAACTATTCAAGGATCTCAACCTCGGAGGATAGAGCCGGATCACTCTCGATCACCTCAAGTTTTCGAACTAGATTGGACACATCTGCAGTAGATTCAGACAGTCTAGAAGTGAGCTCATCGAAGGAAAGGTTGACTATAGTATTAGACGGTCCCGCATCCACGTCATCTTCCTCCTTCAAAAAGCTGAGGTCAAACTCAGGGAACCTTTGAGCTATCCTGCCTTCGCAGAGCTCAAAATTCTTGATAAACACTTCCTGGCTGAACTCAATGTTCAGGTTCCACATCTTGAGAGAGGTCCTGAACTTTTTCATGGCCCGGGTCATTGCCTCTGAGATCGACTTCGCCATTTGGGTCTCCAATTTGGTGATCCTATTTTCGACTTCCTTCCTCCACTCCTCCTCCAGGGCTAATGTAGCCTTTAGTCTGGTTAAGGTGAACTCCTCTTTGCAGAGCGCACTCTAAAGACTTTCGATGTCCGCCGCCTTCTCCTCGATTAGGTGCTCGACCTTGTCGATCCTCTTTTGAAGATGGCAGACCTCGGCTCGAAGGTCCTTCTGGGCCTTCTATTCCTTCGTCTCCTAATGACGTGCTCTCTTGATATGAGTGAGCATCTGGTGATCCGACTGTTAGATATGTGTGCTCTAGAAGCCAGAATAGACTGACACTTGTTATACACTTCTAAGAGCAAAATTATAATTTTGACTATAAATAATAAAATGAATTATTTTCTATCACAATGTGTATTTAATTTCTATGATACATCCTTTGAGTTAGTGGTAATGATAATTCTTATTTTCAAGAGTTGAAAATTTAAGACATGAATTTTCATTATTAACTCATAAAATGCTCCTGACCATAGGATCATCATGAAGGATGGTGATTGATCCGAAAGATTGGTGTACAATCACTTCTTTATAGTAGATGAGTCTTGAGTCTACGGTGTAGAGACATCAGAGCGAGAGTATAGATATTGGTTAGAGAACGAGGGCACTGCGCGTGACCACCTCAAGCAGTCATTAGAAAGTCTACCTTCTCATCAATGACTAGTTCGAAGGTGCAGTGGTGTGTCTGGTTCTTTGACCCGAGGTGCATCGACAGTTCATCTTGAGGGTGTTATAGTTTGACTATACCATGACTCGATCTCCTAACCATTCAAAATCCTGAGATATATGTTGGCTATAGCATGTTCACTGTAGGAATTGGATTGCACCAAGAGAAAATCTATCTACCTCAGTAGATGAGGAGCAGCCCTATGATGATCATGAGAATCAAGTCCATAAGCCCATGGCCATGGTAGAGTGAAATGATGGAAAGAGTTTCTATTAAGGTTTTCACATCGAACTTGAATCGAATGATTAATTCATATGATGAAAATTAGGGTTTGACGAGTTCTCCTTAACCCTAAATCGATCGGGGCTCAAGATAGGAGAACTTAATCACACATGTAACTGCACCAAGAGGCTCATTTTCAATTTTGATGGGTTGCCACCATATACTGCTCGGTGTTATTGATGGATTTTGGGAGCAATTAGAATGATTTGGATGATCGATCATTCTAGTTGTCTGAATCAAAAAAAATTTGATCTATTGGAAGGTGTTTCGATAATGTTGATGATAGAGATTGCGACATATCTCATTACCATAAAGAATTGAACCTAACTGGATCACACAAATAAGGGTTTGAATTTGGATATGATCAATTAGACTAACACAGTTCAATTGATTAGAATTAGATTCAATTAGGTTCAAGAAAATTGTGCTAGCACACGATTGAGCCTAAAGTTCTTCTTCAATAATCATTAAATATTATCTCGACTGAGCTAAATATGTTTAGGCTCACTCAGGTACCTTTACTTTATCTAACTAGAACTTGTCTAGGTCAGAAAAGGGTTGTCTTAATTTATGAGATAAATTTGAGATAACACCTACCATTTTTCATCACCTGCTAATTCTTGTCTTTTGACTTTGGTCAAACGTTGACCTTTGACATCTGCCCATGTGTCATGCACCCATAGGAGAGCAGATGAGGATTTGTACCCTACTAAAAAGAGGAAAGGAGGGGGCACATGCCTAGGGAGGCATGCACCCAAGGATAATGATGCCTGGAGTTCCATATAGATGGGACTTTAGGTTGCTTGATGGAATAAACTTAGGTGGCGCCTAAAACTCTACTTTGACTAGTCTTCATGCCACCTAAGGATGTTGGAGAGGGGCTCTCATCTGATTGAATTAGGTGATGTCATCCCACCAATCAGATTTAAATCTGATTGCACGAAGAGATGTGATTGGCTGGGATGATGTGGCACTGCATGATGCAGCAGGGTCTATATAAATCCTATCTGCGCCTAGGTTTAGAGAGGTTCTCCCCTTGCCCATGCCACATAGCCATCTTCCTCTCTCCTCTATGCCTACCTCTGATCCTCTCTCTCCTCTCCACGCCCAAGGGGCTTTGGACTTCAGTTTGGTGCGATCCAGGCAAGAGAAAGACGATAAGAAAAGAAGAAGACATCACTGCTGCAAGAGACAATATTGAATGTTCAAAAGTTATTTTGAAGATCTTCAAAATTAGATCCAGATCTAATTTTTAGAGAAAAGATTGAGAAAAAGGAGATATCCAAATCTTGCCCGAGTGGATATCGGTAGAGGCCAGGCGATCGCGTGGCTACATCCAGAACCTCAGGCTATCTACAGGATCATCATAAGATAATAGGATTACCCAAGAATAAGGTATAAATTAAATCTAATTTAATTTAATTTATTTTATTTTATTAGATCCATCAAATTAGATCTGAAAAGTATTAGATCTGATTTAGATCTAAGAGAAAATTTTTTGAAATATTTTTCTTGTTCAAATCAGATTTGAACAAATCTGATTCAGGAAATAGGTTTTTCCTTCAACTAGTATCAGAGGTAAGTTTCTATAAATAATTTAGATCTAAGTTCTACAAGATGCATGACTAGCTGTAGAATAGAATAGTTCTATATATAATCTTGCATGATCATAATTTAATTTGATTAAGTTATAATTTTTAAATCAATTTATTTACTATTTTTTGATGTTATAAATATTATAATAAGATCTAAAAAATAAAAAATAAAGTTATTGAATTTTTGTTCATATAAGATATGATGAATGCATGTTTAGACTAGTTGTAGAATAGTTCTACATAATTATCTAGTATAAAATTTAATTTGATAAAATCAATTTAAATTTAATTTTTTAGATGGTTATGAGATAATTTAGATCTGAAAAATATGCATGATATAATACGTGAGATATATGCAAAACATATTTATAATTAGATCAATTTTATATATAAGATGTATGATATAGATCTAACTAGTTTTGTAGTTTTTATATTTTTGATTAAGGCATTCCCCTTGGCCATCCGGCCATAAGAACAAAGTATAGTTTAAATGCCCTCTCCTCCCATTCAATGGAGTGTTCTTATGATGTGTAGGGGTGCTGCGTGTTCATCCTTAATCAAAAATCCAAAAACTTATTTTCTACAAAACCCTAGATCCTAAAACCCTAGGATTTTATTTACATATTTTGTTTGTGAATCCTAAACTTAATTAAGAATTAAGATTATAAAATATGTTAAATCTAAAAATTGAGAATTTTTAAATCTAAGATATATTCATAAAATTAGATTTGGGCCTGAGTAGCTCAATTAGGTCTAAGCGGTTGATCAAACCAAATCAAGAGTTGGTTAAATGGGATCAAGAGTGCTTAAATTGACCAGCCTAATAGGATTAAATCTGGGTCAAGATCGAATCACATGAGTGATCAATCAAGCTAAGACCTAATTAGGCTCAGTGGTTAGAGTCTGGACTGTAGACTAACTTGATTGGTTTTGGCTCAACAATTTGGTATCTTAGATAAGTTTGATAGATACGATCAATTAGTTTTTAATTGAAAGCTACTCGACTCAAATGCATTCTTGTCGAGTTAATGACATATCCCTTCCATCGGTCTCACTTACCTGGCCATTTTTGTTGGCTCAGTCCTGATCTGAGGTGACCAATAATCTGAGCTAACCCATGCCACTAGGTTAGCCATAATTGTTATGACTATGTTAAGTCTAGTTTAATGAGACCTAAATCAAATCTTTCTAAGAAAAGATTAAGTCTAAGATCTTTCACCATTGTAAATATGCAGATCCTTCCCAGGGTTGATTATTCTCAGCTGGTTACAGTGGTTCAGTTGCACCGAAAAGATGCAACCATGTCTATTAGGCATTAGATGCTATGGACTAGAGGATAAATTAGGCTCAATATTCTAGATATGGTGAGAGACTCAATTAAAAATCCAATCTATGCAAATGGTGGGTCTGACTTAACTAAGGAGTGGATCGATATTCTAGGCATGATGAGATTCATGAATTAGAGATCGAGTTTGGGTGCACCATGATTAGAGAATCATTGAACAAGAGTTGTTCACTCATTGGCTAATCCATCATCAATAACTATTAGGTGAGGTGATGAGTCAGTTGGTGGGATCGCACCACCCATTAGACATCAATAATCATGGAAATTTTCACATCTCTACAAAGAAAGTGTAGGAATCCGAGAAAATAGTGAGAGCTAATTTATTTAAAAATAAAACTCCTAAATAAATTGATCAAGTCTTAATTATAATATCTAACTAGAAACTTTGACTCCCTATAGAAAAATATCTGCGTCCAACTCACTAGGACGTATCCTGGACACCCATAAACTGACCGAACCTAATTATAAGGATTGGCTCCAGAACTTTAAAATCATTTTAAGTTTCAAGAAGTTAACTTATATATTGGATCAGGACCCCCCCCACCTTACCAACTCGTCCATTCGCTGAACAGAGAGCATCTCTTGACAAGTGGACGGATAAAGATAACAAGGCCAGATACTATATATTGGGCTCGATGTCTGATGAGCTTCTACACCAACATAAAGATATCAAGACTACCCACCAAATGTTGGCTCACCTACAAGAGACGTTTGATGAACAGAGTTGCGCAGCCAAGTATCAAGTCACTAAATGACTATTCAAGGATAAAATGCATGATGGATAGTCAGTCCAAGCTCATTGTCTGATGATGATCAAGAATTTGGAAGAGCTTGAGAAGCTTGATGTGAAGTTGGACCTAGATCTATAGAATGATATAATTCTACAATTTTTGACTGATGCATATGGACAGTTCATCATGAACTACCATATGCATAAACTTCAAAATTCTCTGGCCAAGCTTATGAACATGCTGGTTACTGCTGAGCTTTCCATGAAAGGTTCTAAAGGCTCAGTACTTGCTATAGAATGGACTTCATCCAAGAAAAAATCTTTTGAAAAGAAGAAGTCTATGGAAAGATAAAAGGTGGAAGGAGGAAAGAAGAAAAATGCAGAGCTGAAGAAGAAGGCCGCTGACAAAGAAAAGTATTTTCATTGCAACATTGATAGCCACTGAAAGCGAAACTGCCCTACTTACTTAGCCATCCTGAAGAATAAGAAGGAAGCAGATCCTTTTGGAGGTATGCTCGTTATTGAGTCTAACCTTACAGTTTCTTCTACATCCAGTTGGGTGTTTGACTCTGATTTTAGTGCTCATTTATGCACTTTCATGTAGGATCTTGAGGATAGCAGGAGGTTGAGGGATGGTGAGATGATCCTACGCTTCGAAAATGAAGCAAGAGTTACTGCTGTGGCCATGGAAACATATCCTCTTCGACTACCATCTGGTTTAGATATAGTATTAAAGGATTATTATTTTGTGCCTGCAGCAAGTAGAAATTTGATTTCTATTTCATGTTTAGCATAAGAAAGCTATGTAATTAGTTTTCTTAAGGACCATTGTAACATTCTTTATAAACGAAATAAAATTGCAAGTGGTTTTCTTATTAACGGTCTTTAACAGTTACATATTGATATATCTATTTTTAATATCGAGCAAAATGTGAATGTCATAAAACCAAAATGACCTAGGGATAGTCCAAATGATAGGTATCTATGGCACCTAAGACTAGGTCATATAGCAGAAGATAGGATTAACAAATTAGAGAAAATTGGGCTATTGAGTCCATTGACTTTCGAGTCATATCTAATTTATGAATTTTATCTTCATGGCAAAATGACTAAGCTCTCTTTTATAGGACATGGGGAAAGGGCCATGGATCTTCTTGCCCTAGTACATACTGATGTGTGCGACCCATTTGATGTGCTGGTTAGAGACAACTTTGTCTACACATAATCTTTACCGATGATTTATCTCGGTATGGGTATGTGTATCTTATGAAACACAAGTCTGAAGCTTTTGAAAAGTTTAAGGAATTCAAACATAAAATAGAAAAGTAAATCAAAAAATCCATTAAGGTTCTTCGATCAGATCGAGAAGGTGAATACCTTAGTCGAGAATTTCTGGACTATCTCAAGGAAAATGGCATAGTCTCTTAATGGACTCCACCTGAAACACCTCAACTCAACTAGATTTCAGAATAGAGGAGTCGGACCCAATTAGATATGGTTCGATCCATGATGAGCTTCATAGACCTTCCTAATTTTCTTTGGGGACACAGTCTGTTAACTGCAATATACTTACTGAATCTTCTAAAATCATTCCTACCATACCATATGAAATATGGCATGGTAAGAAATCAAGTCTAAGTCATCTCAGAATTTGGAGTTGTCTGGCTCATGTCAAAAGACAACAAGCGGATAAGTTAGACTATAGATCTTTTAGAGCTCAATTTATAGGATATCCTAAAGAGTCATTAAGATATAATTTCTACATTTCAGAAAATCACAATGTGATTTGAAAAATAGTTTATTCAAGATAGCGGCATTGGAAAGAAGATCAAGCTCGAGAAGAAAGTCTCACAAGAGTAACGAGCTAAGGACCAAATGGAACCAAATCAGATTAAGCCAATACAATCACTACCTCCTCCACCTCATAGATCGAAAAGGATTTTCCATCACCTTGAGAGCTACTTAGGTACTATTTTAGAGAAAGTAGAGAAAATGTTCCTCATAGGTAATGGGGTTCATGATGATGATCCCAAAATCTATGATGAGATGATATCGGATATCGACTCTGAGAAATGGTTAGAGGCAATGAAGTCAGAAATTGACTCGACGCACTCAAACCAAGTCTGGACCTTGGTAGATCCACCAAAAGGTATAGTAACTATTGGATGTAAATAGATCTACAAGAGAAAGATTGGTGCAGATGGAAATGTAAAGACATTCAAAGCTAGATTAGTGGCAAAAGGGTGTAGTTAACACGAAGGCATTGACTATCAAGATACCTTTTCGCAAGTAGCTATGCTAAAATTCATCCGCACATTGCTTGCTATTGCAGCCTATTTCGATTATGAAATATGGCAAATGGACGTGAAAATGGCATTCTTAAATGGATACCTTGAGGAAGATATCTATATGGAACAGCCTCTAGGCTCACATCCAGTGATGCTGATCACAAGGTATGTAAGCTACAAAGGTCCATATATGGACTTAAGCAAGCATCTCGGAGCTGGAATACTCGTTTTAATGATGTGATCAAATTATTTGATTTTATTAAGAACGAGGAGGAACCATGTGTCTTCAAAAAGGTCAGTGGGAGTGCAATTATCTTTCTCCTATTGTACGTGGATGATATTCTCCTTATTGAGAATGATATTCTCATGTTGACCATAGTTAAAATATCATTATCCAAAGAATTCTCCATGAAAGATCTAGGAGAAGCATCCTTTATTCTAGAAATTAAGGTCTGTAGAGATAGACCGAATAAGATGCTAGGACTTTCACAGAAGATGTATATAGAGGAAGTGCTAAAGAGGTTTAGCATGGAAAACTCTAAGAGGGGATTAGTATCCTTTAGACATGATATTCATCTCTCCAAGAAGATGTGCCCTAGCACACCTGAGAAGATAAAACGCATGAGCAAGATCCCTTATGCTTCAGTAATAGGGAGCCTCATGTATGCCATGTTATGCACACATCCTAATATAGCCCATGCTATGAGTGTCATGAGCAAATATCAGTCAAATTAAAATGAAGAATACTGGACTTCTATGAAATGTATCCTTAAGTACTTGAAAAGAACTAAGGATATGTTGTTGATTTTTGATAATGGAGAACTCCAAGTCTAGGGATATACAGACTCAAATTTTATGTTCGATATAGATGATCGAAAGTCGACATCTGAAAATTTATTTATGTGCAATGGTGAAACTATCAGTTGGAAGAGTTTCAAACAGACAGTGAAAGTAGATTCCACCATGGAAGCAGAATACATCGCTGCATCAGAAGCTATGAAAGAGGCATTCTAATATAAGCAGTTTGCCGTAAAGATCGAAATGATGCCATTAGATGCCATTTTTCTATACTACGACAACAATGGCGACATAGCCCTTGCTAAGGAGCTGAGATCTCACTAGAAATCCAAGCACATCGAGCAGTGATACCACCTCATCCACGATTATCTTGAAAAATGTTACGTCGAGGTTAAGAGAGTCGACTCTGCAGACAATATAGCAGACCCACTCATAAAGCCATTGGACCAACAGAAGATCAAAGCCCATCTTGAAAGATGGAACTTAGATTTGTAGCCAATTAGCTTTAGGTCAAGTGGAAGTTTGTTAGATATGTGTGCCCTAGAAGCTAGAATTGGCTGACACTTGTTATACACTTCTAAGGATAAAATTATAATTTTGACTATAAATAATAAAATAGATTATTTTCTATCATAATGTATATTTAATGTCTATGATACATCCCTTGAGTTAATGGCAATGATAATTCTTATTTTCAAGAGTTGAAAATTTAAGACATGAATTTTCATTATTAACTCATAAAATGCTCCTGACCATAGGATCATCATGAAGGATGGTGATTGATCCGAAAGGTTGGTGTACAATCACTTCTTTATAGTTGATGAGTCTTGAGTCTATGGTGCAGAGACATCGGAGCGAGAGTACAAGTACTTGTTAGAGAATGAGGGCACTGAGCGTGACCATTTCGAGCAGTCATTAGGAAGTCTACCTTCTAGTCGATGACTAGCTCGAAGCTATAGTGGTGTGTCTGGTTCTTTGATCGAAGGTGCATCGATAGTTCACCTTGAGGGTATTATAGTTTGACTACACCATGACTCGATCTCCTAGCCATTCAGAATGCTGAGGTGTATGTTGGCTATAACATGTTCATTGTAGGAATTGGATTGCACCAAGAGAAAATCTATCTACCTCGGTAGATGAGGAGCAACCCTATGATGATCATGAGAATCAAGTCCATAAGCCCATGGCCATGGTAGAGTGAAATGATAGAAAGAGTTTCTATTAAGATTTTCACATCAGACTTGAATCGAATGATTAATTCAGATGATGAAAATTAGGGTTTGATGAGTTCACCTTAACCCTAAATCGATCGGGGCTCAGGATAGAAGAACTTAATCACACATGTAACTACACCAAGAGGTTCACTTTTAGTTCTGATGGATTGCCACCATATACTTCTAGGTGTCACTGGTGGATTTTGGGAGCAATTAGAATATTTGGATGATCGATCGTTCTAGTTGTCTGAATCAAAAAAGTTCTGATCTATTGGAAGGTATTTCGATGATGTCGATGATAGAGATCACGACATATCTTATTACCATATAGAATTGAACCTAACTGGATCACATAAATAAATGTTCGAATCTAGATATCATCAATTTGACTAACACGGTTCAATTGATTTAAATTAGATTCAATTAGGTTCAAGAAAATCATGCTAGCACACGATTGAGCCTAAAGTTCTTCTTCAACAATCATTAAATGTTGTCTCGACTGAGCTAAATATGTTTGGGCTCACTCAGGTACCTTTACTTGGTCTGACTGGAGCTTGTCCAGGTCAAAAAAGGATTATCTTAATTTATGAGATAAATTTGAGATAACACGTTGATCTTTGACACTTAGACATCTGTCCATGTGTCATGCACCCATTGGAGAGCAGATGGAGATTTGTCCCCCTACTAGAAAGAGGAAAGAAGGGGGTGCATGCCTAGGGAGGCGTGCATCCAAGGATAATGATGCCTAGACTTCCATACAGATGGGACTCCAGATTGCTTCATAAAATAAACTTAGGTGGCACCTAAAACTCT
The DNA here is from genome assembly GCA_006176705.1 of Cocos nucifera. Lineage (NCBI taxonomy): Eukaryota > Viridiplantae > Streptophyta > Magnoliopsida > Arecales > Arecaceae > Cocos > Cocos nucifera. Next base: position 115,850 of record QRFJ01000787.1, on the reverse strand, counting down.
ACTTTGATCAGTCTTGGCACCACCTAAGGATGTTGGAGAGGGGCTCTCATTTGATTGGATTAGGTGATGTCATCCCACCAATCAAATTTAGATCTAATTGCATGAAGAGATGTGATTGGCTAAGATAATGTGGCACTGCATGATGCAGCAGGATCTATATAAACCCTATCTGCGCCTAGGTTTAGAGAGGTTCTCCCCTTGCCCATGCCACATAGCCATCTCCCTCTCTGATCCTCTCTCTCCTCTCCATGTCCAAGGAGCGTTGGGCTTTAGTTTGGTGCAATCCAGATAAGAGAAAGATGACAAGAAAGGAAGAAGGCAGTAGTGCTGCAAGAGACGATATCAAATCTTCAAAAGTTATTTTGAAGATCTTCAAGATCAAATCCAGATCTGATCTTTGGAGGAAAGATTGAGAAGGAGGAGATATCCAAATCCTGCCCAAGTGAATATCGGTAGAGGCCAGGCGATTGCATGGCTACCTCTAGAACCTCAGACAATCAGCAGGATCATCACAGGATAATAAGATTACCTAAGAACAAGGTATAAATTAAATCTAATTTAATTTAATTTAATTTATTTTATTAGATCCATCAAATCAAATCTAAAAGTATCAGATCTAATTTAGATCTAAAAAAATTTTTTTTGAAATATTTTTCTTAGTCAAATCAGATTTGAACAAATCTGATCTGAGAAATAGATTTTTTTCTTCAACTGGTATCAGAGCCAGGTTTCTATAAATAATTTAGATCTAAGTTCTATAAGATGCATGACTAGTTGTAGAATAGAATAGTTCTATGTATAGTCTTGCATGATCATAATTTAATTTGATTAAGTTATAATTTTTAGATCAATTTATTTACTATTTTTTGATGTTATAAATATTATAATAAGATCTAAAAAATAGAAAATAAAGTTGTTTAATTTTTGTTCATATGAGATATGATGAATGCATGTTTAGACTAGTTGTAGAATAGTTCTACATAATTATTTAGTATAGAATTTATTTTGATAAGATCAATTTAAATTTAATTTTTTAGATAATTATGAGATAATTTAGATCTGAAAAATATGCATGATATGATACATGAGATGTATGCAAAATATTTTTATAGTTAGATCAATTTTATATATGAGATGTATGATGTAGATCTAACTAGTTTTGTAGTTTTTATATTTTCAATTAAGGCATTCCCCTTGGCCGTTTGGTCATAAGAATAAAGTATGATTTAAATGCTCTCTTCTTCCATTCGATGGAGTGTTCTTATGATGTGTAGGGATGTTGCACATTCGTCCTTAATCAGAAATCCAAAAACTTATTTTCTGCAAAACCCTAGATCCTAAAATCCTAGGATTTTATTTACATATTTTGTTTGTGAATCCTAAACTTAATTAAGCATTAAGATTATGAAATATGTTAAGTCTAAAAATTGAGAATTTTCAGATCTAAGATATATTCATAAAATTGGGTTCGGACCTGGGTAGCTCAATTAGGTCTAAGCGGTTGGTCAAACCAAATCAAGAGTTGGTTAGATGGGATCAAGAGTACTTAAATTGACCAGTCTAATAGGATTAAGTCTGGGTCAAGATCGAATCACATGAGTGATCGATCAAGCTAAGACCTAATTAGGCTCAGTGGTTAGAGTTTGGATTGTAGGCTAACCCGATTGGTTCTAGCTCAATAATTTGGTGTCTAAGGTAAGTTTGGCAAATACGATTGACTAATTTTTAATTGAAAGCTACTCGACTCGAATGCATTCTTGTCGAGTTAATGGCATATCCTTTCCACCAGTCTCACTTATCTAGCCATATTTGTTGGCTCAATTCTGATCTGAGGTGACCAATAATCTGAGCTAATCCATGCCACTAGGTTAGTCATAATTATTATGACTATGTCAAGTCTAGTTTAATAAGATCTAAATCAAATCTTTCTAAGAAAAGATTAAGTCTAAGGTCTTCCAATACACGTGCGCAAAATAATATGGATTTTAGAATCAAAAAATGTACCAACAGGATCGTAGGGACTCAGACCCAGGTTAAACAAGGTCTGTTCCTTTAAAAAGTTAGGAAGAAGAGGAGCTCGGTACACCTTAAGTTTATCGGAGGACTTAAGGTTGGCTCCGTCTAAGCTAGGAGCTCGACGAACTGACTCTCTAATATAACCCCATGAAGGAAGACCTAATGGCAAGGTCGGGCAATGTACAAAAAAGAATTTTTTCTTTCAGTTGTGAATAGAAGAAGGGGCACCTTTCAATAATCCCTTCTTGCCAACTTAGAGAAAAAAGTACCACCAATCTTTCACGAAAAGATGGCGCTTAAAGGTATAGAAATTTCTAAAAGGCAAAATGGTCGGCTGGACTTCGGTCAATCGATAGAGGGAGAGGAAACCTATGATGAATCAAAAGAAGTTTGGTATGATAGATGTGAAGAAGATGCTTAAAAACTGGAAGAGACCAACTACGAATGGGGGTAGTGGGAGTCTAATCCCGGCGTGCAAAGCTTCTAAGTACAAACAAAATCGATCGATCGGAGGAGAGCTGAGCCGATCGTCGGAGCTAGGAAGTTCAAGGTCATATTCTGGAGGGATTCCGTATTGGATTCGGATCAGAGAAAGATCATCCAAGGTAAGGACGGATGGGATGGTGTCTGTAGCAAAAGGTGAGCGGGACATGTTCCTAGGTTCTACCTTGACCAAGGGTGTAGAATTAAAGAAGGTCGATCTAGACGAGCCCCACATACCAATGGAGTGGAAGGTTTTGGAAGATATTTAGATCGAGATAAATCCCAAGAAAACCCTCCCAGAAAAAAAAATCAGGAAAGCAAGGAGCCAGAAGTGATAAGCATGAATAACCTAAGAGAAGGGTTAGGAAACTAACCTAAACTGTCCAGAAAGGATGAAAGGATGATGGACGCGATGAGGATCAATCAAAATGGTGTTTGAAGCTCAGGAAGGTGAGAGAAGGATGAGACCCTCAGGAAGAAAGCGAATGGGGGCCGAAGGAAGAAGAAGACTCGAGCAGGAATGACTTCTGAATAATAGGAGAAGGCCTTAAATATCCAGAGATAATTCGAAGTAGTTATGATTGTGGATCAACTTCGATCGATCAGCATGCACCGCATGTTCCACTCATCACGACAGAGGAGCGGCGATGGGCGGAGTCTTTATGGCGCCATATCTAGGGCAGAGTTTCGGTAGGAGATTCGAAGGGCCATCTTTTCGGACTCATTTTAGACTCAGAAAGTTTTGATGCCAGCATGGTAAATACCTCCAAACTCCTTCAGCAGCCGAACTCCTTCCGGACCCCTTCAGCAGCCAAACTCCTTCAACAATCAAACTCCTTCCGAACTCCTCCAGCAGCTGAACTCCTTCCGAACCCCTTCAGCAGCTGAACTTCTTTCGAACTCCTTCAGCAGCTAAACTCCTTTCGGACTCCTCCAACAATCGAACTCCTTCCGGACTCCTTCCGAAGCCGAACTCCTTCCAGACTCCTCCAGCAGTCAAACCATTTTCAGACTCCTTCAGCAACCAAACTCCTCTAGAATTTGTTAGATATGTATGCCCTAGAAGCCAAAATTGGCTGACACTTGCAATACACTTCTAAGGGCAAAATTATAATTTTGACTATAAATAATAAAATGAGTTATTTTTTTTCACATATGTGTATTTAATGTCTGTGATATATCTCTTAAGTTAATGATAATGATAATTCTTTTTTTCAAGAGTTAAAAATTTAAGACAAGAATTTTCATTACTAACTCATAAAATGCTCCTAACCGTAGGATCATCATGAGGATGGTGATTGATTTGGAAGATTAGTGTACAATCACTTCTTTATAGTAGATGAATCTTGAGTCTATGGTGAAGAGATATCAAAGTGAGAGTATAGGTACTCATTAGAGAATGAGGGCACTGAGCGTGACCACCTCGAGTAGTCATAAGGAAGTCTACCTTCTCGTCAATGACTGACTCTAAGCTGCAGTGGTGTGTCTGGTTCTTTGACCTAAAGTGCATCGACAGTTTATCTTGAAGGTGTTATAGTTTGACAACACCATGACTCAATCTCCTAGCCATTCAGAATCCTGAGGTGTATGTTGGCTATAGCATGTTCATTGTAGGAATTGGATTGCACCAAGATAGAATCTATCTACCATGGTAGATGAGAAGCAGCCCTATGATGATCATGAGAATCATGTCCATAAGCCCATGGCCATGGTAGAGAGTGAAATAATAGAAAGAGTTTCTATTAAGGTTTTCACATCGGACTTGAATCGAATGATTAAATCATATGATAGAAATTAGGGTTTGACGAGTTTACCTTAACCCTAATCTGATCGAGGCTCAAGATAGAAGAACTTAATCATATAAATAGCTGCATCGAGAGGTTCATCTTCCGTTATAATGGGTTGCCATCATATACTTCTAGGTGTCACTGGTGGATTCTGGGAGCAATTAGAATGATTTAGATGATCGGTCATTCTAGTTGTCTGAATCAGATGAGTTCTGATCCATCGAAAGGAGTTTCGATGATGTCGATGATCGAAGATCACTACATATCCCATTACCATACAAAACTGAACCTAACTGGATCACACAAACAAGGGTTTGGATTTGGATATCATCAATTGAGCTAATCCAGTTCAATTGATTTGAATTAGATTCAATTAGGTTCAAAAAAATCATGCTAACATACGATTGAACCTAACATTCTTCTTTTTCTATCATTATAAGTTATGTCGACTGAGCCAAATGAGTTTGTGCTCACTCAGGTACCTTTACCTGGTCTGACTGGAGCTTATCCAGATTAGAAAAGGATTGTCTTAATTTATGAGATAAATTTAAGACAACACCTGCCATTTTCCATCACCTGCTAATTCTTGTCCTTTGACTTTGGTCAAATGTTGACCTTTAACCCTTAGACATCTGATCATGTGTCATTCACTTATTGGAGAGTAGATAGGAGCTTGTCCCCTTCCTAAAAATTGAAAATGAGGGGGCACACACCATCCTTGGTGTGTGCCTATGGATAGGGATGCCTACAATTCCATACGGATGGGACTCCAGGTTGCTTCTTGGATTTAAACTAGGTGACCCTCACCTATAGACTTTGATCAGTCTTAGGCACCACCTTAGGATGAATCTATGGGTCTCTCATCTAATTGGATCAGGTGATGTCATCCCACCAATTAGATTTAGATCTGATTAAACAAAGCAACATGATTGGCCGGGGTGATGTGGCACTGCATGGTGCAACAGGATCTATATAAAGACCTATCTGCGCCCAAATTTAAGAGACTCCTCTCTTAGCCATGCCCCAAGGCTGTCCCTCTCTTTTCTCCATGCCACCTTCAAGCCATCTCTCTCCTCTCCACACCCAAGGATAGTTGGGCTTCAGATTAGTGCAATTCAGGCAAGAAAAGACTGACGAGAAAGGAAGAAGGCAGCACTGCTGCAGAGACGACTGCTGATCTTCGAAAGAAGTTTTGAAGATTCTCCAAATCAGATCCAGATCTAATTTTTAGAGAAAAAGAAGAGAAGAAAAAGATCTCTAGATCCAGCCTGAGTGGATACCGATAGAGGCCAGGCACTTGCGTGGCTAGATCCAGAACCTCAGACAATCAGCAAGATCATCAACGGGTAATCGGATTACCCATATCAAGATAAAACTAATTTAGATTTAATTTAATTTAATTTTTTTATTTATTAGATCATAAAATTAGATCTAAGAAATATTAGATCTGATTAGAATTTAAGAGAAAATTTTTGAAATATGCCTCTCGATCCAATCAGATCTGAACGAACTTGATCCCGGGAAATCAGGATTTTTCTTCAACTAGTATCAGAGCTAGGTTCTTATAAAATTTATTTAGATCTAATTTAATCTGATAAATTAGTGATTTTAGATATTACATGAGATGTAATTAGATCTAAAATCAGAAAATTAGAAAATTAAAATTAATTAATCTAGATCTAACATGTATAAGATACATAACTAGACTAGGAATAGAATTGTTCTATGTGTAGTCTAGTATAATCATAATTTTTATTTAATTAAATATAATTTTTTTAATTTATTTATTTATTATTTTTTAATCTTATAAATTTTATAATCAGATCTAAAAATAAAAAATAAATTTAATTTAATTTATTCATATGAGATATGATAGTTGCATGTTTAGACTAGTTGTAGAATAATTCTACAAATAGGTCTAGATTAAATTTTATTTGATGAGATCAAATTTAAATTTAATTTTTTAGATGATTATGAAATAATTTAGATCTAAAAAATATTCATGCATGATACATGAGATGTATGCAAAATATATTTTAATTAGATCAATTTTCTTATATAAGATATATGCTTAGATCTAATTAATTTTTGTAGATTAGTTGTATTTCTGATTAAGGCGTTCTCCTTGGCCGTCCGATCGTAAGAATAAAGTAGGGTTTAAAAACCCTCTCCTTCCATTCGATGGGATGTTCTTATGATGTGTAGGGGTGCTGTGCGTTCGTCCTTAATCAATAATTGAAAACTTACTTTCTGTAAAATCCTAGATCCTGAAATCCTAAGATTTTATTTGCATGTTTTATTTTTGAATCCTAAACTTAATTGAGAATTAAGATTATGAAACATATTAGATCTAAAATTGAGAATTTTTAGATCTAAGACATATTCATAAAATTGGGTTCGGGCTTGGGTAGCTCACTTAGGTCTAGCGGTTGATCAAATTGAATCAAGAGTTGGTTAGATGGGATCAACAATGCTTAAATTGACCAGCCTAATAGGATTAAGTCTGGGTCAAGATCGAGTCACGTGAGTGATCGATCAAGCTAAGACCTAATTAGGCTCAGTGGTTAGAGTCTGGATTGTAGGCTAACTTGATTGGTTCTGGCTCAACAATTTGGTGTCTAAGATAAGTTTGGCAGATACGATCGACTGATTTTTAATTGAAAGCTACTCGACTCGAATGCATTCTTGTCGAGTTAATGGCATATCCCTTCCACCGGTCTCACTTACCTGGCCATGTTTGTTGACTCAGTTCTGATCTGAGGTGGTCAATAATCCGAGCTAACCCATGCCACTAGGTTAGTCATAATGGTTATGACTATGTCAAGTCTAGTTTAATGAGACCTAAATCAAATCTTCCTAAGAAAAGATTAAGTCTAAGATCTTCCACCATTGTAGATGTGCGGGCCCTTTCCCAGGGTTGATTGTTCTCGACTGGTTACAGTGGCTCAGTTGCATTGGAAAGATGCAACCATGTCTATTAGGCATTGGATGCTACAGGCTGGAGGATGGATTGGGCTCAATATTTTGGATACGATGAGAGACTCAATTAGGAATCCAATCTGTGCAAATGGTGGGTCTGACTTAACTAAGGAGTGGATCAATATTTCGGATACATGGTGAGATTCATGAATTAGAGACCAAGTTTGGGTGCATCATGATTAGAGAATCATTAAACAAGAGTTGTTCACTCATTGGCTAACCCATCACCAATAACTGTTAGGTGAGGTGATGAGTAAGTCAGTGGGACTGCACCATCCACTAGAAATCAATAATTGTAGAGACTTTTGCATCTCTACAGAGGAAGTGTAGTGATCTGAGAAAATAGTGAAAGCTAATTTATTTAAAAATAAAATCTCTAAATAAATTAGTTAAGTCTTAATTATAGTATCTAACTAGAAACTTTGACTTTCTACAGAAAAATATCCGCATCGAACCCACTAGTACAAATCCTGGACACCCATAGACTGACTGGACCAAATTATAAGGATTGACTCTGAAACTTCAAAATTATTTTAGATTTTGAGAAGTTAACTTATGTATTGGACCAGGACCCTCCCATCTTACCAGCTCGTCCATCTGTTAAACAGAGAGCATCTCTGGATAAGTGGACAGACGATGATAATAAGGCTAGATACTACATATTGGGCTCAATGTCTGATGAACTTCAGTGCCAATATGAAGATATCAGGACTGCTCACCAAATGTTGGCTCACCTATAGGAGATGTTTGTGAATAGAGTCGCGCAGCCAAGTATCAAGTCACTAAACGACTACCAAAACTAAGATGCATGATGGGCAATCAGTCCAAGATCATTGTCTGATGATGATCAAGAACTTGGAAGAGCTTGAGAAGCTCGAAGTGAGGTTGGACTTGGATCTATAGAATGATATAATTCTACAATCTTTGACTGATGCGTATGGGCAGTTCATCATGAACTACCATATGCATAAACTTCAAAACTTCCTTGGCCGAACTTATGAACATGCTGGTTACCGCTGAGCTTTTCATGAAAGGTTCTAAAGGCTCAGTACTTGCTATTCATGAAAGGAATGGACTTCTTCCAAGAGAAAGTCTTTTAAAAAGAAGAAGAAGTCTGTGAAAAAGCAGAAGGTGGAAGGAGGAAAGAAGAAAAAGGCAGAGCTGAAGAAGAAGGCCACTGACAAAGGAAAGTATTTTCATTGCAATAATGACAGCCACTGGAAGTGAAACTGCCCTACTTACCTGGCCATCCTAAAGAAGGAGGTAGGTCCTTTCGGAGGTATGCTCGTTATTGAGTCTAACCTTACGATTTTTTCTGCATCCAGTTGGATGCTTGACTCTGGTTCTAGTGCTCACTTATGCACTTCTATGCAGGATCTTGAGGATAGTAGGAGGCTGAGGGATGGTGAGATGATCTTGTGCATCGAAAATGGAGCAAGAGTTGCTGCCATGGCCGTGGAAACATACCCTCTTCGACTGCCATCTAGTTTAGACTTAGTATTAAAAGATTGTTATTATGTGCCTGCAGGAAGCAGGAATTTGATTTTTATTTCTTGCCTTGCATTAGAAGGCTATGTAATTAGTTTTCTTAAGGACCATTGTAACATTCTTTATGAAAGAAATAAAATTGCAAGTGGTTTTCTTATTAACGGTCTTTATCAGTTACATGTTGATGTATCTATTTTTAATTTTGAGCAAAATGTGAATGCCATAAAATCAAAACAAACTAGGGATAGTCCAAATGATAGGTATCTATGGCACCTAAGATTAGGTCATATAGCAGAAAATAGGGTTAACAAATTGGAGAAAATCAGGCTATTGAGTCCATTGACTTTCGAGTCATATCCAATTTATGAATCCTATCTTCATGGCAAAATGACTAAGCTCCCTTTTGTGAGACATGGGGAAAGGGCCACGGATCTTCTTGCCCTAGTACATACAGATGTGTGCGGCCCATTTGATGTGCCGACTAGAGGCAACCAAGTCTACTTCATCATCTTTACCGATGATTTATCTAGGTATGGGTATGTGTATCTTATGAGACACAAGTCTGAAGCTTTTGAAAAGTTCAAAGAATTCAGACATGAAGTAGAAAAGTAAACTGAAAAATCCATTAAGGTTCTTCGATCAGATCGAGGAGGTGAATACCTTAGTCGAGAATTCTTGGACTATCTCAAGAAAAATGGCATAGTCTCTCAATGGACTCCACCAGGAACACCTCAACTCAACGAGGTTTCAGAACGGAGGAACTGGATCCTATTAAATATGGTCTGACCCATGATGAGCTTCATAGACCTTTCTGATTTTCTTTGGAGATACTATTTGTTAACTACAATATACTTACTGAATAGGGTTCCTTCTAAAATCGTTCCTACCACACCATATGAGATATGGCATGGTAAGAAACCAAGTCTGAGTCATCTCAGAATTTGGGGTTGTCCGGCTCATGTCAAAAGACAACAAGCGGACAAGTTAGACTTTAGGTCCTTTAGAGCTCGATTCATAGGATATCCTAAAGAGTCATTAAGGATATTATTTCTACATTCTAGAAGATCACAATGTGATTGTGAGTCGACATGCCATCTTTCTTGAAAAATAGTTTATTCAAGATAGCGGCATTGGAAAGCAGATCAAGCTCGATGAGAAAGTCTCACAAGAGCAACGAGCTAAGGACCAAATGGAACCAAATCAGGTTAAGCCAATCCAATCACTACCTCCTCCACCTCGTAGATCGGAAAGAGTTTTCCGTCCCCCTGAGAGGTACTTAGGTACTATTTCAGAGGATGTAGAGAAAATGTTCCTCGTAGGTAATGGGGTTCATGGTGATGATCCCAAATTCTATAACGAGGCGATATCAGATATCGACTCTGAGAAATGGTTAGAGGCAATGAAGTCAGAAAATTGACTCGATGTACTAAAATCAAGTCTGGACCCTGGTAGATCCACCAAAAGGTATAGTACCTATTGGGTGTAAATGGATCTATCAAGAGAAAGATTGGTGCAGATGGGAATGTGGAGACATTCAAGGCTAGACTAGTGGCAAAAGGTTATAGTCAATGCGAAGGCATTGACTATCAGGATACCTTTTCGCCAGTAGCTATGCTAAAATCCATCCGCACATTGCTTGCTGTTGCAGCCTATTTTGATTATGAAATATGGCAAATGGACGTGAAAACGAACATTCTTAAATGGATATCTTGAGGAAGATATCTATATGGAACAGCCGCTAGGTTTCACATCCAGTGATGATGATCACAAGGTTTTGCAAACTGCAAAGGTCCATATATGGACTTAAGCAAGCATCTCGGAGCTGGAACACTCATTTTATTGATGTGATCAAAATGTTTGGTTTCATCAAAAATGAGGAGGAACCATGTGTCTTCAAAAAGGTCAGTGGGAGCGCTGTTGTCTTCCTCGTATTGTACGTGGATGACATCCTCCTTATTGGGAATGATATTCCCATGTTGACCATAGTTAAAATGTGGTTATCTAAAGAATTCTCCATGAAAGACCTAGGAGAAGCATCCTTTATTCTAGGAATTAAGGTCTATAGAGATAGACCGAATAGGATGCTAGGACTTTCACAGAAGATGTACATAGAGGAAGTACTAAAGAGGTTTAGTATGGAAAACTCTAAGAGGGGATTTAGTACCCTTCAGACATGGCATTCATCTTTCCAAGAAGATGTGCCCTAGCACACCTGAGGAAATAGAATGCATGAGCAAGATCCCTTATGCTTCAGCAATAGGGAGCCTCATGTATGCCATGTTATGTACACGACCTGATATAGCCCATGCTGTGAGTGTCACGAAGCAGATATCAGTCGAATCCAGGTGAAGAACACTGGACTTCTGTGAAATGTATCCTTAAGTACTTGAGAAGAACTAAGGATATGTTGTTGGTCTTTGGTAATGGAGAACTCCAAGTCTAGGGGTATACAGACTCGGACTTTATGTCCGATGTAGATGATCGAAAGTCGACATCTGGGAGTCTATTTGTGTGCAATGATGGAGCTATCAGTTGAAAAAGTTCCAAGCAGATAGTGATAGCAGATTCCACCATGGAAGCAGAATATATCGCTGCATCAGAAGCTGCAAAGGAGGCATTCTGGTATACAAGAAGTTTGCCACAGAGATCGGAGTAATGCCATCAGATGCCATTCCTCTGTACTGCGACAACAATGGCGCCATAGCCCTTGCTAAGGAGCCAAGGTCTCACCAAAAATTCAAGCACATTGAGTGGCGATACCACCTCATCCGCGATTACCTCGAGAAGGGATTACGTCGAGGTCAAGAGAGTCGACTCCGCAGATAATGTGGCAGATCCCACTTACAAAGCCATTGGGCCAGCAGAAGATCGAAGCCCACCTTGAGAAGATGGGACTTAGATTTGTAGCCAATTGGCTTTAGGTCAAGTGGGAGATTGTTAGATATATGTGCCCTAGAAGCCAGAATTGGCTGACACTTGTAATACACTTCTAGGGGCAAAATTATAATTTTGACTATAATCAATAAAATGGGTTATTTTCTATCACATATGTGTATTTAGTGTCTGTGATACATCCTTTGAGTTAATGGTAATGATAATTCATATTTTCAAGAGTTGAAAATTTAAGACATGAATAATCATTATTAACTCATAAAATGCTCCGACCATAGGATCATCACGAGGATGGTGATTGATCCGGAAGGTTGGTGTACAATCGCTTCTCTTTAGTAGATGAGTCTTGAGTCTACAGGTGTGGAGACACCGGAGCGAGAGTACAGGTACTCGTTAGAGAATGAGGGCACTGAGCGTGACCACCTCGAGTAGTCATTAGGAAGTCTACCTTCTCGTCAATGACTGACTCGATGCTGCAGTAGTGTGTCTGGTTCTTTGACCTGAGGTGCATCGGCAGTTCACCTTGAGGGTGTTATAGTTTGACTACACCATTACTCGGTCTCCTAGCCATATGGAACCCTGAGGTGTATGTTGGCTATGTTCATTGTAGGAACTGGATTGCATCAAGATGGAATCTATCTACCTCGGAGGTAGAGGAGCAGCCCTATGATGATCATGAGTATCAAGTCCAGAAGTCCATGGCCATGGTAGAGTGAAATAATAGAAAGAGTTTCTATTTAGATTTTCACATCGGACTGGAATCGAATGATTACATCATATGATAGAGACTAGGGTTTGACGAGTTCACCTAAACCCTAATCTGATCGGGGCTCAAGATAGAAGAACTTAATCACACAGGTAGCTGCACCAAGAGGTTCGCATTCAGCTCTGATGGGTTGCCACCATATACTGCTAGGTGTCACTGGTGGATTTTGGGAGCAATTAGAATGATTTAGATGATCGATCATTCTAGCTGTTCGAATCAGAAGAGTTCTGATCCATCGAAAGGAGTTTCGATGATGTCGATGATAGAGATCATGACATATCCCATTACCATACAGAACTGAACCTAACTGGGTCACACAAACAAGGGTTTGAATCTGGTGATCATCAATTGAACTGATCTAGTTCAATTGATCTGAATGAGATTCAATTAGGTTCAAGGAAAATCGTGCTAGCACTCGATTGAACCTAACGTTCTTCTTTTACTATCATAAATAAGTTGTCCTGACTGAGCCAAAGGAGTTTGTGCTCAATCAGAGGCCTTCATATGGTCTGACTGGAGGTTGTCCAAGTCAGAAAAGGTTGTCTTATTTGTAAGACATTACCTGCCATTTTTGGTCACCTGCCATTTCTTGTTCTTTGACTTTGGTCAAAAGTCTACCTTTGACTGGTCAAATGTTGACCATTGACCCTTTGACTTTTGACCACATGTCATGCACCTATTGGAGAGCTGGTGGGGGCTTGTCCCCCTGCCAGAACCTGGCAAGGAGAAGGGCGCACGCCAAGGGTGGCGTGAGCCCAAGTAGGAGGCGCCTAGGAGTCCTTGTTGGACAAGGACTCCATCTCCCTTTTGGATTCCAATCAGAGTTCTACTAAGAATCCAGTTTGACTGGTCTTAGGCGCCCTCTAAGGAGGAATCCAGGGGTCTCTATTCCAACCAATCAGATTTAGATCTGATTTCACAAAGGGTTGTGATTGGTTGAGAGGAAGAGGAGTTGGATCACAGCTTAGGTCTATAAATAAGACCCTGCGCCCAACCCTAATTAAGTCAAAGTGAATCAATAGAGATTTCCCACGTCCCAAGGCTGCCTCTCCCCTCCTTCCATGCCATAGTCTCTTTCTCCCTTGCTCTCCACGTCCAAAAGGTGTTTTGGACTTAGTTTGGTGCGATTCAGATCAAGGAAAGGCGATCAAAAGCAAGAAGGCTGCGCTGCTGCAAAAGGACGACTGCAGATCTTCAAAAGAGTTTTGAAGATCCTCCAGATCAGATCCAGATCTGAATTTTTGGAGGTGTGATAGAGAAGAAGAGGATCTCCAGATCCAACCCGAGTGGATACCGGTAGAGGCCAGGCGCTTGCGTGGCTAAGATCCAGAACCTTCCGCTGCAATCAGGATCATCTAACAGGGTAATAGGATTACCCAAATCAGGTAAATTAAATTTGATTTAATTTATCTTATTTTATTTTATTTATTAAAATAATAAGAATCAGATCTGAAACATATCAAGATCTGATTGAGATCAAGAGAAAAATTTTTGAAATATATCTCTTGATCTAATCAGATCTGGAACGAACCTGGACCGGGAAATCAGGATTTCCCTTCAACTGGTATCAGAGCCATGGTTCTAAATTGTTTTAGATCTGATTTTAAATTTATTTTAATTAAAAAATAAGTGATTTCAGATGTCACATGAGATGTGATCAGATCTAAAATCAGAAAAAATTAAAATTAAATGATTTGGATCTAAGATTAGAAAATATGCATGACTAGTTCTAGAAATAGAATAGTTCTATAGAAATAGTCTTGCATGTCTTTCAATTTAATTTAATTAAATCATATTTTAGATCTATTTATTTACTATTTTTTGATATTATAATTATTATAATAATATCTAAAAAATAGTAAATAAAATTATTTAATTTTAAACATCATATGAGATATGATTGATGCATGTCTAGACTAGTTGTAGAATAGTTCTACATAGTTGTCTAGATTAGAATTTATTTTGATTAAGATCAATTTAAATCTAATTTTTTAGATTATTATGAGATAATTTAGATCTGAAAATATGCATGATTCGATACATGAGATGTATGCAAAATATGCCATGATTAGATCTAATTTGTATATGAGATATATGATATAGATCTAAAACTGTTTTGTAGTATTGCATGTTCCTGATTAAGGCGTTCCTCTTGGCCGTCCGATCATAAGAACGAAGAAGGGTTTTAAAGGCCCTCTCTTCCCATCCGATGGAGTGTTCTTATGACGTGTAGGGGTGCTGCGCGTTCGTCCTTAATCAGAAAATCCAAAACTTACTTTCTGCAAAATCCTAGATCCTGAAACCCTAGGATTTATTGTGCATATTTTATTTATGAACCCTACTTAATTAAAATTTAAGATTATGAAATATTAATTAGGTCTAAAATTGAGAATTTCAGATCTAAGACATATTCATAATACTGGGTTCGGGCTTGGGTAGCTCAATTAGGTCTAAGCGGTTGATCAAACCGAATCAAGAGTTGGTTAGATGGGATCAACAATGCTTAAATTGACCAGCCTAATAGGATTAAGTCTGGGTCAAGATCGAGTCACGATCAAGCAAGACCTAATTAGGCTCAGAGGTTAGAGTCTGGATTGTAGGCTAACCCAATTGGTTCTGACTCAACAATTTGGTGTCTAAGGTAAGTTTGGCACAGACGACCGACTGGTTTTTAATTGGAAGCTACTCGACCTGAATGCGTTCTTGTGCGAGTTAACGGTATATTCCTTCCACCGGTCTCACTTACCTGGCCATATCTGTTGACACAGTTCTGATCTGAGGTGGTCAATAATCCGAGCTGACCCATGCCACTAGGTTAGTCATAATTGTTATGACTAAGCCAAGTCTAGTTTAATGAGACCTGAATCAATTCTCCCTAAGAAAAGATTAAGTCTGAGGTCTTCCACCATTGTAGACGTGCGGGCCCTTCCCGGGGTTGATTGTTCTCGGCTGGATACAGTGGCTCAGTTGCACCGAAAAGACGCAACCATGTCTATTAGGCATTGGATGCTATGGGCTGGAGGATGAGTTGGGCTCAATATTTCGGATACGGTGAGAGACCCAATTAGGAACCCAGTCTATGCAAATGGTGGGTCTGACTTAACTAAGGAGTGGATCAATATTCGGATACGGTGAGATTCATGAATTAGAGACCAAGTTTGGGTGCACCATGATTAGAGAATCATTGAACAAGAGTTGTTCACTCATTGGCTAACCCATCACCAATAACTGTTAGGTGAGGTGATGAGTCAGTTGGTGAGACCGCACCACCCACTAGAAATCATCAATCGCGGAGATTTTCGCATCTCTACAGAGGGAGTGTAGGGATCCGAGAAAATAGTGGAAGCTAATTTAGTTTAAAAATAAAATCCCTAAACAAATTGGTCAAGTCAAATTACAGATCTAACTAGAATCTTTGACTCTCTACAGAAAATGTCTGCGTCCAACCCACTGGCACGTATCCTAGGACACACTAGACTGACTGGACCCAATTATAAAGATTGGCTCAGAACTACAAAATTGTTTTGGGTTTCAGAGAAGTTAACACATGTTTTGGACCAGGACCCTCCCACCTTACCAGCTCGTCCATCCACTGAACAGAGAGCGTCTCTGAAAAATGGATTGACGAAGATAATAAGGCCAGATACTACATGTTGGGCTCGATGTCTGATGAGCTCCAGCACAACATGAAAGATATCGACTGCTCACCAAATGTTGGCTCACCTACAGGAGATGTTTGGTGAACAGAGTCGCGCAGCCAAATATCAAGTCACGAACACTTTTTAAGGCTTAAGATGCGTGATGGGGCAGTCAGTCCAAGATCACTGTCTGACAATGTATCAAGACATGGAAAGACTTGAGAACTCGGTGTGAAGTTGGACTGGACTTGCAGAATTATATTATTCTGCAATCCTCCTGAGCTGATGCATATGGCAATTCAGTCATAAATTACACACATGCATAAACTTTCATGATTGCACTTGGCCAGTTGATGAATATGCTGGTATACTCGCTGAGCTTTCCTAGAAAGGTTCTAAAGGCGTCAGTTCTTGCCTATGGAATCGGACTTCTCCAAAAGAAAGTCTAATGAAAGAAAAAGAAGTCTGTGAAAAAGCAGAAGATAGAAGGTCAAAAGAAGAAGAGGCAGAACCGAAAGAAGAAGGTCGATGGCAAAGAAAGTGTTTCCATTGCAACAAGCGGATGCCATTGGAGCGCAAAAACTGCCCATACTTAACCTGGCCACACCTAAGAACAAGAAAGGAAGGTCCCTTCGGAGGTATGCTCGTTATTGAGTCTAACCTTATGGTTTCTTCGCATCCATTGGTCTATGACTCTGGTTCTAGTGCTCATCTGTCACTTCTATGCAGGGTCTTGAGATAGCAAGGAGGCTGAGTGTGGGATGGAGACATGAATCCTACGCATCGATAATGGAAGCAAGAAGTTGCTGCAAGTAGCCGTGGAACATACCCTCTGCGATTACCATCTAGTTGAGACTTAGTTTTTAAAAGACTGTTATTATGTGCCTGCAAGCTAGCAGGAATTGATTTCTGTTTCATGCTTAGCACAAGAAGCGTTAGTGATCACCTCTTTAAGGACCATTGTAACATTCTTTATGAAAGAAATAAAATTGCAAATGTTTCCTTGTTAATGGTCTTTATCATTGCATAATTGATGTACCTATTTAACTATCGAGCAAAATTGAAATGCCAATGACCAGGGATAGTCCAAACGACAGATATCTATGGCACCTGAATTAGGTCATATAGCGAAAAATAGGATTAACAAATTGGAGAAAAATGGGCTATTAGTCTATTGACCTTTGAGTCCATCATCACTGTGAATTCTTGTCTTCAAGGCAAAAGACTTAACCTCCCTTTTGTTTGGACAGGAGAAGGCCACAGATTCCTTTGCCCTAGTACATACTGATCGTGTTGCGGCCATTCGATGTCCGGCTATAGGCAATTTTGTCTACTTCATTACCTTTACCGATGATCTGTCAGGTATGGGTATTGTATCTTATGAGAACATAAGTCTGAAGCCTTGAAAAGTTCAAAGAATTCAGACATGAAGTAAGAAAATAAACCTGGAAAACCCATTAAAGGTTCTTGCGGATCCAGATCGAGGAGGTGAAATACTTAGCCGGAATTTCCTAGACTATCTAAGAAAATGGCATGTCCCTCTCATGGACTCCACCAGGAACACCTCACTCAAAAGGGGTTTCAGAACGTGAGAAATCGACCTCCATTGGATATGGTTCAATCCAATGAATGAAGCTTCACAAACCCTCCCAGATTTTCCTATTGGAACATTCATTATTAAACGTCAATCTATTTACTGAATAGGGTTCCCTCTAAAAAACCGTTCCTACCACACCGTAATGATATGGCACGGTAAAGAAACCAAGTTGAGTCATCTCAAGAATTTGGGGTTGTCCCAGCTTAATGTCAAAAAGACAACAAATGACAAGTTAGAGGTTAGGTTCCTATTAGAGCTCGATTCATAGGATATCCTAAAAAGAGTCATTGGATACTATTTTCTACATCCAGAAGACCAATGTGATTGTGAGCGACATGCCATAATTCTTAAAAACAGTTTATTTCAAGATAGTGGCATTGGGAAAGCAGATTAAGCTTGATGAGAAAGTCTCACAAGCAGACGAGCTAAGGACCAAGTGGAACCAAAACAGTTGAAGCCAATAAGAACACTACCTCCACCTCGTATCGGAAAGAGTTTCCCGTCCCCTGAAAGATACTTAGGTATTATTTCAGAGGACTAGAGAAAAATGTTCCCTCATAGGGTAATGGTGCTCATGGTGATATCCAAAACCTAAACCGAGGCACGATATCAGATATCGGAATCCGAGAAATGGCTTGAGGCAATGAAGTCAGAGATCGACTCGATGCACTCAATCCAAGTGCCTGGACCTTGTAGATTTCCAACCAGAAGGTATAGTACCTATTGGGTGAGGAATCTCAAGAGAAAGATTGGTGAGATGAAATTTAGAGACATTCAAGGCTAGCTGGTGGCAAAAAGGTTATAGTCAACGTGAAGGCATGTACTATCAGGATACCTTTTCCCCGGAGCTATATAAATCCATCCGCACATTGCTGCGTTGTAGCCTATTTCGATTATGAAATTGGCAAAATGGAGTGAAAACGCATTCCTAAATGGTAATCTTGAGGAAGATATCTATATGGAACAGCCGCTAGTTTTCCACATCCCATGATACTGTCAACAAGGTTTGCAAGCTGCAAAGGTCCATATATGGACTTAAGCAAGCACTCGGAGCTGGAACACTCATTTAATGATGTGATCAAAGAGTTTGGTTTCACAAAAACGAAGAGGAACCCATGTGTTTTCAAAAGGTCAGTGGGGAGCGCTGTTGTCTTCCATCGTATTGTAAAGTGGAATGACATCCCCTTATTGGGAAAATGATATTCCATGCTTACATCTCAGGTGTGGTTGTCCTAAGGAATTCTCCAATGAAAGACTAGTGAAGCATCCTTTATTCTGGAAATTAAGGTCTATAGGGATAGACCGATAAGGATGCTACGACTTTCACCAGAAGATGTACCATAGAGTGGAAGTACTAAAGAGGTTAGTATGGAAAACTCTAAGAGGGGATTAAACCCCTTCAGACTTGGATCATTCTCTTTCAGAAGATGGTGCTCAGACACTCTGAGGAAATAGAACGCATGACAGCAAGACCCTTATGCTTCTGCAATAGGAGCCTCATGTTATGCCATGCTATGTTACACGACCTGAATATAGCCCATGCTCGTGAGTGTCACAAGCAGAGATATATCAGTCAAATCCAGGTTAGAAGAACACTGGACTTCTGTGAAATGTATCCTTAAGTACTTTGAGAAGAACTAAGGAGTAATGATGTTGGTCTTTGTAACGAGGAACTCGGTCCAGGGATTACCACAGACTCGGACTGTATTTCCGATATAGATGATGAAAGTTCGACATCTGGAGACTGTTTGTGGAAAGAGTTCCAAGCAAACGGTGAATACCATCTCATCCGCGAAATTACGCTTTGAGAAAGGTTACGTTGAGGTCAAGGAGTCACTCCGCAGATAAATGTGGGCCGACCCACTTACAAAGCCGTTGGGCCAATTAGAAGATCGTAAGCACTTCTGAGAAGAATGGGACTTAGACTTGTAGCCAATTGGCTTTAGGATCAAGTGGATTTTGTTAGATATATGTGCCCTAGAAGCAGAATTGGCTTGACACTTGTAATACACTTCTAGGGCAAAAATTATAATTTTAACTATAAATTAATAACAAAATGGGATTAATTTTCTATCACACCATGT